>CM040183.1:20272684-20332684 GCA_022606455.1 Callitettix versicolor | reverse complement strand
CACACACACACACACACACACACGAACGCACATACACACATACATTCACGCACTCACGCACATACACACACACACGCACGCACACACGCGCGTGCACACACGCATCCACGCACGCGCACACATACGCACGCACGCGCGCACGCACACACACACAATATTAAAATTATATTGCATGAAATACGTCACGGTCGCGCCGTATACAAATTATTAGTATTCTTGAAATGAATTTAAATCTACCAGTGAGCTTATTGTGCTTCCTTAACTTAGTGCTATGATTTTTGTTTATGAAAATGAAGGACGTTAGTTCAGAATTCGCTACCGACTATAGTCTGGCCCACGAAAGAAAACGCCTGAGTTTAGGACGTTATAACGTTCCAATCGGTTGTTGTGTAGGCATTTCAGACACGCTAAATTAAAGCGTGTTTTTTGTATATAAATCTATTTTAATTCCGTTAATATATGCAAATATATAAGTAACAAAAATGACGATAATACTGATATAAAATTACAGACTTCTGAAATGAATGAAATTTTGTAACCAATTCTGTAAAATGTTTGTGTTATGGTAAAAGAAATTTACCATAATTTCAAGTTGTTGTCGAAAGTTGGTCAAATTCGGCAGAAACACTAATAAATATGTACACCATAACATACTTGAACAGAACTGTTGTGGAGTAAAATTTGACGTTATGAACTTTCTAAGTAACTAGTAATAGAAAAACTGCGTGAAAATCGTGTTTCTCGATAAAAGTTTTGAAATATAAAATTGATGTCTGAAAATATATTGATGGAATTACTATAACTTTATAGGCAAAATAACACGCTTTTGTTTTGTGTAACTGAAATTCACGTACAATAACCAATCGGAGTGTTAAAACGTAGCCTAAATGTTCAATGATAAATATTGAAATTACAATTAACGACCGCATACCCGATGCTACCACAAAACTGTTTAAAGTCAAATTTACAATTAATTATATATAGCACATCATAAATAAATATGTTTATTAATAAATATTTAAATTAATAACGAATGCCACGCCTGGACATCACAATTATTACAGCATTAATATTTGCATACATACGAGGTGTGGCTATTAAATAACGAGACTGACGTCAAAAAATTTATTTTCAATTTATACATAATTACTTATTATCACTTCCAATATACACCCCTTCTCTATCCCTACAACGCTCCATACGAATTTTCCATTGTTGGAAACAGTGCTGGAAGTCATCTCCTGTCAACTCCTTCAGGACTCTTACCGCTTTCACTTTTACAGCTTCCACTGGCACAAATCTCGTCCCTTTTAATGCATATTACACCTTAGGGAACAGATAGAAGTCACATGGTGCAAGGTCTGGTGAGTAAGGTGGATGTTCTAACACTGGGATGCTGTACTTGGCCAGGAACCTCTTGACAGATAACGCGGAATGAGCTGGCGCATTGTCTTGGTGGAAAACCCATGATTTGTCCTTTCACATTTCGGGTCGTTTTTTTCTTACTCTTTCACGTAGTTTACCAAGTACCTCAAGGTAGTAATATTGATTAATTGCTTGACCTTCAGGAACCCAGTGAAGGTACACAATCCCATTAATATCGAAAAAAACAATTATCATTGCTTTAAATTTTGACTTGCTAATTCTTGCTTCTTTGGTTCTCGATGAAGTTGGTGTCTTCCAATGCATGGATTGGCGCTTTGTTTCCGGATCATACGTAAAAAACCACGATTCATCACATGTTGTCATTTCCAATAAATTTGGGTCATTTTGAATGGCATCCAAAGTGTCAGTACAAACATTTTTGCGAGCTGCTTGTTGTTCAAACGTGAGAATTTTAGGCACCATTTTGGCACACACTTTTCGCATGTTCAAATTGTCACGTAAAATTTGCCGTACATTTCTTTACTTCTTATCAATGCCTACAGTTTCACCAATTGCACGAATACTTAATCGATGGTCAGACCGAATCGAATTAGCAACTTTTTCGATATTGTCATCCGTTTTTACGTTGAAGGGCTACCTGGCCGCCTATCATCTTCAACGTCTTGTCGGCCATCTTGAAAACGCTTAAACCATTCAAAAACACGTGCTCGCGATAAACATTCACTGCTATACACTTCTTTCAGTAAATTATAAGTTTCAGTAGCGGTTTTTCCAAGTTTGAAGTGAAATTTAACAACAATTCGTTGCTCTATTATTACACTAACCATTTTTCCCGCATAACAAAATAACAACACTAACGGAAATGAAGGTTATGACTAAACGGTGTTGGTTACACAAACAAGACTAACTGCATTCTGAAGAGAAAGCTTCACACTAAACAGCTGTCGGTCAATGGCGGTTGGCGCATGCGCACTTGTTCCGCCGCAGCATAAGTCTCGTTATTTAATAGCCACACTTTGGAAACAAGTCGTAGTTTCGTTGGGGTGCGTAAGGTAAGACTTCCCACTCGTACTGGCGCAGCAAATCAACCACAATGTTTCCTATATGAAGGCGTTCATAGTAATGCAAAATTAGCGGCTTACGAGTGATCGTCAGGCCTTTCTTGTACATTGTCCTGATCAAGTTTCGCAAAAGATGAGAGAATATGCTGCTGTCACTCTTGTTCCAAATGGAAGTCGGTCTGTCAAGATAATCCCTTCGTGACCGTAAGCAAAAATCATCACCTGCTTGATCTTTCAGTGTGCTAGCCTGTTTTTGGAGGGGGGATGGGTTTGATAGAGATTTCATCTAAGTTCGAAGTACTCATGTTCAATTAATAGCGACTGATAGAAAAAGGAAGTATCTTTGTTTCAATAATGTTGCATTGTCTAGACATTTTTTCTTCTTTTCAGCAGAAGAGGGATCCAATAGCCGAGAATTTCCTCTTGTGCAAAGCATTTTTTTTTATGTGGACAACAGATGTTGTTGAAATTCCAATAGCACAGGATAGTTGCTCATACGTTGCTCGGCGATCTTCATCAAGAAAATCCGATACATACTTCGGCTCATCAGTTAAGTTCTCGGCCTTCGTGATCGTGTGTCGTCCTCACGATTTCACGGCCTTTACTAACCCATCGGAACACTGACATTTGCCCACCACACTTCTCACTTCAATCCGGTGAATTTACGTAGCTTTTTACCACGTAAAGTTTTAATTGTTAATGGAAGATTTTTGATCTTCAACTGTCAGAATATATGACATACCCGCAGATTCCATTACTATCTATCACATAAAAATCCCGCTAACTATAGGCCTACAGTCAGTCAAAAACGTGTTCACTTTTCAAATGTTCAACTGCAACTAACTCAACACGTATTAAGCCTGCATCCAATAAATCAGTGTTACCAATGTACGCACTGTTTTTGAAACGCACCTCGTAACTTTTTAAAATAACGTGAATAGATTAAATTATCTTTATAAAATCGATCTGACGCAACGAAACCAAAACCTGAGTACGCTTCACTCAAAATGTAGAATACATACAAATTGTACTGTGTAATTCACATGGTTTTTTTTTACTTGCTTTAATGTGTCTCAATAGTAAAACATTATAAAAAACGGAATCCTGACCGACAATTCAATTTAAAACTGACAAATATTTTACGAAATTATCGCAAGAATTATTTATTTATTGAAACTTGTGTCCGCCATTATATACTCCGATAAAAATATAAAAGATGTTTAAGAAGAAAGCGGGAGGCAGGAAGTAAGTAAATCGATAAACACACTGTGGTTAACGGGATAAAATGACAGCACGGGACACACTGATTGGATTTTACCGCCAGTTTGTGCGGATACTGGTTATTGTCACGTCGTATACTTGCGTCAGATTTACAAGAGTAATTCTAAAACAATTTGTTATTAGTGGTTTTTTATTTGACACTTCTCCATAGTTTACAGTCTGTAATAACGCAAGTTTCACGCGAATTATCAACAATGACGCGTCCAAATATCGATAAGGAAAATTGTTAATCGGTATTGTTTCCGAAAATATTCTTTGGTTATATTGCATGAAAACACACTGATCACGTGTTACTTGTCGCAATAAAGAACTTCAGTTACTTTGCTGTGATCAATGGCCCACTAACTTATTCTGTAATGACCTTGCCGTTTCTGCATTATTGACAGCCTGGTGAAACGTATCAAGACCCGATGCATGCAAGACGCGAAGCACGTCAGTGTACATTCACAGGCATACCTGCACGTATTTCATGCAAAATAAAACATTTACGCCGGGCGGCCACCAAAAGCGGATCTTCAGTCAGTTTAAGTTCACGTTCATAACTTTTAAAGCTAAATATTTATACCTACTCTTAACGGATTCTAAAAACTATGTTTACACATTGTAACCCAGGCAACGGTAACCTAGGTAACGAGAAATAATAAGTTTGGAGGCGTGGTCAGCGTGGTGGAGGAAACGGAGTCAGGTTCAGAGAGCCTAAGCCACTCGGAGTGGAGCCCAGCGACTCCGCTCTATGCTTTCAATGGCCGCACTTACATTAAAAACAATGTGTTCGGTTTTGAATGCTTAGTTCGCTCCGCTCAGCACAACTCCGTTCCGCATTTGGTGGCCACTCGGTCTTAATGTTCGCTTTTCTCATTCACACGAAATATCCACAAAGAGGTGATTTCGCATACAGCCATTTTTAAAAACGATTCACGAAAATTTCAGATAAGTTCTTCAATACTTCCGGATGACTATTGAATTACTTTTAATTGATGCGAATAATGACGTCCTTTCTTGTCGTCACTTTCTTCGATAAGAACGACCATCATTTAGTGACACAAACTTTCTGCTACACCATATCCAAAAGAGTTACGTAGCCTATACTTTTAGGCTGTAAAATTTATATACATACACAGCCGGCGATATATCTCTAGCCTCCTATAGAAATCGTTACCACTTCTTTCTGCCTCCCAACCACCAATTTCTTACGTTCAATCATACAGTCTCCTTGCCGAGCAGGAAGGCCAACTCCGAACTTGCCCACTGGCTTATAATGCACATGTTTTTGGAATACGGCTTTCTTCCATCCTCGCAAATGGCCAACTATTAATTAAAAAAAAATGTAACTCCGGTATATTACTGTGTAACTGGCATAATGCATTACGTCGCCTTCTCCAAATGCCACTTCTAATTCAGGCTCGTATACAGTGCCGGCCTTTGGGGGGGGGGGCAAAGTTGGGCGGCGCCCAAGCGCGTCTCTGTTTTTAAAATTATCAATAATTTATAATAATATTATAACAAATTATAAAATTATATTTAAATAAATGTTATTTTTACAATAATAATCATTATCATTATAATCAATAAATGATTTTCAAATTTTTTGATCTTCAACTGTCAGAATATATGACACCCGCAGATTCCATTACTAGCACTGTTTTTGAAATGCACTTCGTAACTTTTTAAAATAACGTGAATAGATTAAATTATCTTTATAAAACCGATCTGACGCAACGAAACCAAAACCTGAGTACGCTTTACTCAAAATGTAGAATACATACAAATTGTACTGTGTAATTCACATTGTTTTTTTTACTTGCTTTAATGTGTCTCAACGGTAAAGCATTATTGTCGATAAAAAACGGAATTCTGACCGACAATTCAATTTAAAACTGACAAATATTTTACGAAATTATCGCAAGAATTATGTACGCCGAAATTTATTCATTGAAACTTGTGTCCGCCATCATATACTCCGATAAAAATATAAAAGATGTTTGAGAAGAAAGCGGGAGGCAGAAAGCAAGTAAATCAATAAACACACTGTGGTTAACGGGATAAAATGACAGCACGGGACGCACTGATTGGATTTTACCGCCGGTTTGTGCGGATACTGGTTATTGTCACGTCGTATACTTGCGTCAGATTTACAAGAGTAATTTGTTATTGGTGGTTTTTTATTTGACGTTTCACTATAGTCTGTAATAACGCAAGTTTCACGCGAATTATCAACAATGACGCGACCAAATATCGATAAGGAAAATTGTTAATCGGTATTGTTTCCGAAAATATTCTTTGGTTATATGCATGAAAACACACTGATCACGTTTTACTTCTCGCAATAAAGAACTTCAGTTACTTTGCTGTGATCAATGGCCCACTAACTTATTCTGTAATGACCTTGCCGTGTCTGCATTATTGACAACCTGGTGAAACGTATCAAGACCCGATGCATGCAAGACGCGAAGCACGTCAGTGTACATTCACAGGAGGCATACCTGCACGTATTTCATGCAAAATAAAACATTTACGCCGGGCGGCCACCAAAAGCGGAGCGGAATGAAAAATAACGGCAACCGGAAGTCCAGTCAGTTTAAGTTCACGTTCGTAACTTTTAAAGCTAAATATTTATACCTACTCTAACGGATTCTAAAAACTATAATGTTTACACATTGTAACCCAGGCAACGGTAACCTAGGTAACGAGAAATAATAAGTTTGGAGCCGTGGTCAGCGTGGTGGGGGAAGCAGAGCCAGGTTCAGAGAGTCTAAGCTACTCGGAGTGGAGCCCAGCGACTCCGCTCTATGCTTTCAATGGGCGCACTTACATTAAAAACAATGTGTTCGGTTTTGAATGCCTAGTTTGCTCCGCTCAGCACAATTCCGTTCCCCATTTGATGGTCACTCGGTCTTAATGTTCGCTTTTCTCATTCACACGAAATATCCACAAAGAGGTGATTTCGCATACAGCCATTTTTAAAAACGATTCACGAAAATTTCAGATAAGTTATTCAATACTTCCGGATGACTATTGAATTAATTTTAATTGATGCGAATAATTAAAACAATAATGACGTCCTTTCTTGTCGTCACTTTCTTCGATAAGAACGACCATTATTTATTGACACAAACTTTCTGCTAGACCATATCCAAAAGAGTTACGTATACTTTTAGGCTGTAAAATTTATATACATGCATTATATCTCTAGCCTCCTATAGAAATCGTTACCACTTCTTTCTGCCTCCCAACCACCAATTTCTTACGTTCAATCATACAGTCTCCTTGCCGAGCAGGAAGGCCAACTCCGAGCTTGCCCACTGGCTTATAATGCACATGTTTTTGGAATACGGCTTTCTTCCATCCTCGCAAATGGCCAACTATTAATTTAAAAAAAATGTAACTCCGGTATATTACTGTGTAACTGACATAATTGTGCATTACGTCGCCTTCTCCAAATGCCACTTCTAATCCAGGCTCGTATACAGTGCCGGCCTTTGGGGGGAGTTAGTGGCGCCCAAGCGCGCCGCTCTCTAGGTTTTTAAAATTATCAATAATTTATAATAATATTACAATAAATTATAATATTAAAATAAATGTTATTTTTACAATAATAATCATTATCATTATAATCAATAAATGATTTTCAAATTTATTTCAAAAGTATGTGTATACCCATTTCTATTAGGTATCTTAAAAACGCGTCCCTTACATAGGCGCCACAGTAAATTTTGCTCGAAAGTACAAAAGGTTAAGGCCGGAACTGCTCGTATATTTTTAAAACTTTATGACCAAATTTTGTTCATTATTGTAACGACGGAGTTTGTTTTTGCAGTCCGAAATTTAACGACGTACGAGTCGCGTGTGTAGCTTGGCCAAGCCGAATTTCATGATGAATATTTTAAACGTGTAATTGTGCTTAGTGTTTGTGATGTACGTTTTAATGTTTTGTTTGACTTTGTGACGACCTCGACAGAGGGATTTAACATTTTGTATAACGGCCTGAAGATGAAACGATAGAGTTTCGGAACCGTGGTAACCTTTATGAAGTGAGTGGATAAGACCACTGACGGGAATAATAGGTCATAACTTTTGTTCATTTACTTTAATAAGTAATAACCCAGATTTCTTCACCGCACGTATCGACCTCTCTTGTGTAAAATTACGATCGTACTGGTATCTTCAATTCGTCTTTACATGTCCTTAAGAGGAGCTATTATTTACATATATACAACTAGATAAATCTTGTGCCATATGTTTGGTCTTACAATTGTATTTATTTATGGTAGGTCCCATTCTTTTAGAAACAATTCAAAAAAAGCTTCTTTTAAGCTTGCTTCCGAACTGGCAACAAATCAAATGTCTTCTGCCAGGACAGTATTTTTACTCGTTTATTGAAAATTTGCTCTCCATCTTGAATTCTAGATTCCCACAAAATCTTTTCCAGATTCACATTGAACAAAAGACACGTCAAGGCGTCCCCTTATTAAGGATCAACAGGATCCTATTGGCGGCACCGCACTCTAATCTAGCACTTAGAATTAAGGGTCTAACATTCCAGATATGCATTTTATTACTTCCGAATAACGCCGGATCACTTTCACACACTAATACAAGTATTAATTTACTGTAACAATTACTCCTTCCCGTGTCCTCACTCTCTTTGATTACAAAACAATCATTATTTGATACAGGCCACTTTACAGACGGTAAAACGGAACTGAGCGGAGTCAAGCGGCGTCGCATTGTTCCGCTTCGTTTTCAGTGGCCGCACTTAACAGGTGTGTTCAGAAAGTAACGAGAATTTTTAAATTTCGCAGGCTTAGAGATTCAGATTGTCAAACATTTTTTTTTATTATGTTGGTATACATGCCCTTGAAGTATGATAAAACTTTCAGCTTTTGTCATTGTTGACTTTGTCTGTGACAGCCACTAAGGTTAGACGTGTTTTTATGAGCTCGGCGATTTTCGTTTGTTAAAAGAAATGGATCAAAGAATTTGTATCAAATTATGCGTAAAAAATGGAATAAAGTGTAACAAAGTGTGTGAAATTAACATTTTAACACAAAGGCCTATGGTGAATCTGCTATGAGTAAAGCAAGAGTTTACGAGTGGTATAAGCGTTTCCAAGAAGGCCTTGAAGACGTTGAAGATGACGAACGCCCTGGACGCTCCAGCACATCAACAACCGAAGAAAACGCGGAAAAAGTGAAAGAAATGGTTATGAACAATCGTCGAATCACAATTAGAGAGGTCGTTGATGATGTTGGCATATCGATTGGATCATCTCATGACATTGTTTCCAATGTTTTGTGTATGAAACGCGTGACACCAAATTCGTTCCAAAATTGTTGGATTTTGAATAAGTTGCTCAGGAGTCACTAAATGAAGTCAACGACGATGCAGAATTACTGGAACGTATTATAACAGGTGACGAAACATGGGTTTACGGATATGACGTCGAAACTAAGGCTCAATCATCCCAGTGGAGGCATTCTGGCTCGCCAACACCGAAAAAGGCTCGACAAGTACGGTCGAACGTGAAGGTTATGCTCACTGTATTCTTCGATATTTATGGCATAGTGCATCATGAATTCCTGCCATCAGGTGAAACGGTCAATAAGGAGTACTACCTACAAGTTCAACGCCGTTTGCGTAAGCAATCCGAAAAAAAAACGCCAGGATCTGTGGAAAAACAATTCATGGCTTTTGCACCACGATAATGCACCAGCTCATACTTCATTGCTTGTTCGTGAATTTTTGGCCAAAAACAGTACTGTAACGATGCCCCAGCCTGCATATTCGTCAGACATAGCTCCGTGTGACTTTTTCCTATTTACAAAAATAAAGAGAACCTTAAAGAGCCGTCGTTTTACAGCCGTAGAAGACATTAAAAGCGCATCGCTGAAAGCGCTCGTATATTAAAAACTGGTTCGGTATTGAATGCATGATCCTATCCGCTCAACATTTGATGGCCACCCTGCCTAAACGTTCACTTATAAAGAACTCACTGTAATATCCTTCAGAACGACAATTTACTGTATTATTTGCGGGAAACTGTTTGGTGTGCGCTGTATTTACAGAACGATACACAACAACGTGCTGTACACGATACGTGCGGCGCGTAGTACGTGTCGGGTCCCTCGTTGCACGTTAAACAAAATTCCGACGTGTGCTTAAGGCCTTAGTAATAAAACGGTGAATTATACAACTTATGCAACCTGTGCAACACATAGTACAAAACTTTTCGCTTATGTACGGTTAAACTATTTCTTGCTCAGAATATTTACAAAAGAGAAAATATAAAAAAAATTATGTCCACATGTTCAGTTCCTGTACGAGGGAAAGAAATGTGAAAAAACCACAAGAAAGAAATACACCATAAACTAGGTTACGTATTCATTATAAATATATAAAGTATTACCGACTGTTTCAAAATTAATAATTTTATAAACTATTACTTCAAGAGAACATATAAAAAGGTTTAAAAATAAAAAGACAGTTTTAAACCAATAAAGAGCGACCGTAAGCAGTCCAGTCTATGACCTTCATGTTACAGAAAAATAAAATATATTGCACACATTAATTGAATCAAATACAATAAATCTAATTAAAAAATTTACGCAGCGAAACTAATAAGTATAAAAAAATAATTGCACACTGAAGCATAAAAAGATGTCACCGATACAATTTTAATTTGATTTGTAGTGCCCACACGTGTTTCTTTTATAAGGTGTAGTATTTTACATTTAAACATCAAATAATCTAATACAAAGTGCACTAGATTAAACTACAATTGAAAAAATGTACTACACACATAACTAGTGAAACCTTGGTCAGCACTCAATACAATATTGTGGCAGTACTACGCGTTTTATTTAATTCGTTAACTACGAGCTGTGTTCAGAAAGTAACGAGAATTTTAATTCTTTGAACAAAATATTTATTTATTCTTCTACACTGATGTTGTCGCCTTCAAAATAGCCCCATTGGAGATTATGCACTTGTGCCAGCGCTTCTTCCAATCCTCGAAACACTTCTCAAACTCGATCTTTGAAATAGCCTTTAATTCTTTCAGCGATGCGCTTTTAATGTCATCTACGGCTGTAAAACGACGGCCCTTTAAGATTCTCTTTATTTTTGGAAATAGGAAAAAGTCACACGGAGCCATGTCTGGCGAAAATAGAGGCTGGGGCATCGTTACAGTACTGTTTTTGGCCAAAAATTCACGAGCAAGCATTGAAGTGTGAGCTGGTGCAAAAGCCATGAATTGTTTTTCCACAGATCCGGGCGTTTTTTTTCGGATCGCTTCACGCAAACGGTGTTGAACTTATAGGTAGTACTCCTTATTGACCGTTTCACCTGGTGGCAGGAATGCATGATGCACTATGCCATTAATATCGAACAGTGAGCATAACCTTCACTTCGACCGCACCTGTCAAGCCTTTTTCGGTCTTGGCGAGCCCGAATGCCTCCACTGGGATGATTGAGCCTTAACAAACGAAAATCGCCGAGCTCATAAAAACACGTCTAACCTTAGTGGCTGTCACAGACAAAGTCAACAATGAAGACAACTGAAAGTTTTATCATACTTCAAGGGCATGTATACCACCATAATAAAAAAAATGTTTGACAATCGGACTCTCCAAGCACATTTTTCGTTACTTTCTAAACACACCTCGTATAATAGCCAATACCACGGCCAATAAATACACCAAATACCGTTTATAACACACCAAATACTAACGGCCAGAAGCAGAAATTACTAAATTAACAAATAAAAAAAACCTATCTCCAGAATGTATTTCGATAAGCAGAGCTAAAATAAGCCATGTGTCCAAATTGCCTATCCAACCCCTTACCTACTTATTTAAAGTACATTATTTTAACTTTTATCGTACCTGCGTAAATAATAATTTGTGTGCCTTTAAATATAAGCCTAAGGTCAGGCTAGAGGGAAAATAAAAAGAAAGATAAAGGTGCAAAAATATTATAAAACTTTCTCACATACAGCCAAAGATCAGGTCCTGAAAACAAGAACAGGGAGTGTGGAAATCTTATCTTTTACACATGCTCAAATAATTGTTCCAGTTGTTGAAGTTCTAGCTAGATAGATAGGAACTGAGAATAATTCGCGGACACAAGATGACCTTCGAAAAGTTATGACACTACACTACTAAATGTAAAACAGTGTGAAACTTATGGTTAATATATGGCTAATGTATTATTAATGTATGGTTAATGTATAATTAATGCACGGTTAATGTATGATTAATGCACGGTTAATGTATGGTTAACGCGTGGTTAATGTATGGTTAATGTACGGTTAATGTATGATTAATTTATGGTTAATATACCGTTCATGCAAAGTTAATGTATGGTTAATGCATTGTTAAATATATATTTAATGTTATTAAATATAATGTACTGTTAAGGTATGGTTAATGTACGATTAATGTACGGTTAATATATGGTTAATGTATTATTAATGTACAGTTAATGTATGATTAATTTATGGTTAATATACCGTTCATGCAAAGTTAATGTATGGTTAATGCATTGTTAAATATATGGTTAATGTACTGTTAAGGTATGGTTAATGTATGATTAATGTACGGTTAATATATGGCTAATGTATTATTAATGTATGGTTAATGTATGATTAATGTATGATTAATGCACGGTTAATGTATGGTTAACGCATGATTAATGTATTTGATGGTTAAATACGATTAATGTACGGTTAATGTATGATTAATTTATGGTTAATATACCGTTCATGTATAGTTAATGTATGGTTAATGCACTGTTAAATATATGGTTAATGTACAGTTAAGGTATGGTTAATGTATGATTAATGCACGGTTAATGTATGGTTAATGCGTGGTTAATGTATGGTTAATGTACGATTAATGTACGATTAATGTATGATTAATTTATGGTTAATATACCGTTCATGCAAAGTTAATGTATGGTTAATGCATTGTTAAATATATGGTATATATGCATTAAGTATATGGTAAATAGCTCATATTTTCAAGACGATATTTAAAAACAATTCGATTTACTAGTTGCTCATAAGAACAAGTCAATCAAGCTTAAAGTAGAGTCGAATATGATGCAAGTCGATTTAAGCATTAACTGAGACACGATATACGAATCGAATAAGTTTTTCAAAACAATTTTTACACTTCAAATTCAATAACGAAATATACTAAAAGCTGAAAATAATTATGAAAGTTGTATAATAGTTCTTGGAACAGAGGACGAATGTAAACGGTGGCACTAATTCTTCTTCTTCGATGTCAAAAGTAGAACATTCCGAAAGTTTACGTTTTAAAATTTTGTTTCAGGACACTATTTCTCGACCTCAATCTATAAGTTTTTGGCAAATATAAACAAACCATTTGTTTACAAAATAGTCCTACACCTTCTAGATTTCCCTAAAAGCGGTATTACGAATAGTGAACGTTTCTAATTTTCAATTAAAAACAAAATAAAGGCAATAAAACTAAGTTAAATAACCAGACTTCCGGCACGAACCAACGTCAATAAAAATATTTTGATTTTCACAGTAAAATCGATAAGGCCTACACGGTTTGTTCTGTATTATCACACTGTATACATGTTGAGATTTACAGAATAAACACATGCTAGATTTAGGGTCATAACTTAATTATACCAAAGAATCTATTTCAATTGACTAATGAACAGGAATCTAGCACTTTCACTATACTATTTGCAGGGAAACCTGAGTTAAGAAACTGAGGGAGCGCCTCGGTGGCCTAGTTGATAGCGTACTGGGCTTTCACCCCGAGGACCCGGGTTCGATTCCCAGCCAAGGCTTGGCATTTTCATACGCTATAAATCATCCCATCGTCTGCATTAGCCCAATAGTCGGACGTTAAACACACACAAAAAAATCTAGCATTTTAAGAGTTGTCCATATGCAATATTTACACAGCGTCATGAATCTCATGAACGAGTAATGCTGCACGGTCTTACTGGTACTGCTCGACTTAGGTCACCCACGTTTGGCGCCAGAAGGACCGTTGTTCGAGTCAATTTGAAAGGAAAACTAAAAACAGTCTTAGTTGGCGATTTCTGGGGTCCGGTACTGAGTCTATCTCGTCTTTAATTTTAACTTGTTTTTTAACTTAATTTTAACTCGTCGGTACAGCCAAACTTTAATTTTTTTTTTTTATTTTAAGGCGAAAAACACATTGAGACTATTATCGCCTCCCTAAATGTACGTGTGAGATAAAGTGTTAAAGTCGTAAGTGTAAGTGTGTGTTAGACTCGGGTGCCGCGAGGGACGTCTAAATCCTCTCAATAAGTGCAGCTAGTCTGCTCCCCCCTGGGAATGCAAACTTTGGAATGAAATTAGAAAAATACAAAGTCTGCACCAAGAAACGTAACAATCCAACTTACGTGCAAAAACAACTCGAGTTAAATTTGACGCGACACCGTCCAATCAAAGACGTGCACTAAGCGTTGCACGTACTTCAGTGCAGTTTACATAATGAAGAGCTCATAGCATGGTGATTGGCGATTAGTAGTCTATTGTAAGCGCAGCTTTGCATCTGATGCAAATACTTAAACCTGGATTTAAATCAGCATCGTCAGAACGTGAGCTGTGGCTAAAACTGAAGCAGTTCCGATTGGCTTGTTTTATAGACCAATATATAATGGGACAACCATTAAACTAAAAACTAAGGGTTAAAAAAATGGGCAATTTGTAACTACAAAATTACAATTAATTTGCGAATGTACTGCACTTTACTTTGTAAAAATGAATATTTCTCTTTATAAGAAGGTTGTCCTTAAAATAAGGTTCCCAATAATTTTTCACAATGAAAAACATGTTTTCTTTGCATTGCATAATACATTTTTGAAAGCTTACACTTTTTTCTATTTTTCCACATAACAGCCGTTGAGATCTATGCATTTTTGCATACGGTGAACCATCTTTTGTATACCTGAGTAGAAAAACTCTCCCGCTGAGCTTAAAACTTCTTATTTCAGCTCCTCTCTGGTACTGAAATGCGTCCCAACTACGTGTTTCTTCAAATTAGGGAAGAGACGGTAGTCACTTGGGGTTAAGTCCGGGATGTAGGGCGGATGTGTGACAGTATCCCATCCAAATTGGTTGATGAGATCGGTTGTTACACGGGCGGTGTGCGGACGAGCGTTGTCTTGATGGAAACAAACTCCATTCGTTAGCATGCCTTTCCTCTTGTTTTGAATCGCGCGGCGAAGGTTCTTTAACGTCTCACAGTAACGATCAGCATTGATTGTTGTGCCGGTATCCATGAATTCGCACAACAATAACCCCTTCATGTCCCAAAACACGCTCGCCATGACTTTGCCGGCAGACAGTGTTTGAACTTTAGCGGCTTCGGCGACTCTGGATGTTTCCACTGACATGATTGTTCTTTCATTTCCAGTGTCGTATAGTGTACCCAGGTCTCGTCCCCAGTGACAATGGAGTTCAAGAATTTCTGGCCATCGATTTCGTAGGCCTGAAAAAATTCGCGGGCCGCATCAATCCGTTGCCGTTTGTAATCTGCTTGGGACCCATTTTGCACAAACCTTGCTATACCCTAAATGGTCTGTCAAAATTTTATCAATATAAGTCTTGCTGATATCAGGGATCATCTCGGAGAGCTCCCGAACAGTCACCGATCGTTCAGCATTGCTTCTTTCACTTTCGCATTCGTTTTGTCCCAAACAGATGGCCGTCCGGAACGCTGTTCATTATGAACGTCCGTCTTTGAATTGTCTGCACTATTTGTACATTCTATGCTCATACATTTTTCTCCGTAGACTTCACACAGTTGGATATGATTGTCCACCGGCGCAGTGTTTTTTACACACAAAAAACGAATCACAGAGCGTAATGCGCACCTGGCTGAGAGAAGAAGCAACTCCATTATTAACTGTTACGAAGGGAAAACTGAGCGTCGCAGAGTGGGTATTGGAAGTGGAGGAACCAAGCTGCAAGCCAAGCTCACCGTATCCCGCGTAACAACGTTCACAGCGACCATAGCGCCTTGGGAACGTTACTTTACGGACAACCCTCGTATTTCCAATACAATTCGAAAACTTTCTAAATTAATTTAAGTACTTTTTAGTGATAACTAACCTACTCTGTCAAGGTGTAATTAATTACTATTCATATACAATTAAAAAATATGTATTGTTTATAACTTTCCTTTGTAATCTGTGTTACCTTACGTTATTTTAACAAGTAAATACTGCTTATAAAACTGAAAAGATTTTTTTTTATTCTGCATTATATTTTACAAATTTTGGGAAAATTACAACCACAAATTATTTGATAGTTTTCACGTTGAAGAATGTTAAATATTAACAATATTTTTAAGAACTCATTTTTTTCTTTTAAATTTTAACCTTTGAAGTGATATCACCGAATAACAGTCAACATTTTGATACATAAAACCGATAATAACTTTTCGTAATTTTGTCCTGTATAAATGAATGAATCAATAACTTTTTAAGTTACGACTGCAATGTAACCTTGTAGATTGTGCCCTCGCTTTCTATAGTCCTCAAGTGCTCAGTCACAGCGCCTTTTTCAGTCCTAGTCTCTTCATAAAGTCTAGAATTTGGAGAGGTTTCAAAGTGGGTAATCCCCACTTTTAATTAGTGACTTTCCAATTCATTACTGAGGTACTTGCAGACGCTTGCTCTACTAATTGCCTATCAATTTCTCCCCTCCTGACTCTTATCACGTAGGTTGTGCATCATTTCGAAGCTTTTTGTTGTGCTGTGAGTTCCCGCTCATTCTGACATATGTTTTCACGACTCTCTTACGCAAGGGTAGTCAGTAGCTAGAGAAATTATTAGGGTTCTGTGCACTCACACATGCATGGGTAAAGCTACGGTACACTGGGAGGGTGCCAGGTATCCCAGAACTCCGTTTGATACATCATTCGACCGGTGTCACACACTCCATCAGCATGGATCGCTTTACTTTTTAGAGTAATGAATGTGTGTATATGTGTGTTTTGAGTAGTTTTTTTTTATTTAAAATTCATAACCAATCTTTACAAGATCGACTTATGGTTTACATCTACAACAAAATCACATTTGTAGGATAGCTATTACATTAATAACTTTCTTCACATCAGTGGAGCAGTTCATGAGGTTTAGTTCTCTTGAGGCGGCGAACGTTGCCGGCCACTTCACGTACTGCCTCCATCTCACAATTTTCATGCGTAAGAAGCCGTAGATTATGACTAGTTGCACATTTTTTGTCTTCATCTGTGACAATCCTGATGTTCAAGTCCCGATGTAAATCATTGTTACGAATATACCACGGAGCATTGACTATTCCTCACAAGACTTTGTTTTTGGAAATTTTGGATTATTTTTATATTCGACGGTTTTGTACAACCCCACAATTGTAAGCCATATGAGCCGCTTCGGTGGCCTAGTTGATAGCGTACTCGACTTTCACCCCGAGGACCCAGGTTCGATTCCCGGCCAGTGCTTGGCATTTCCATATGCTATAAATCATCGCATCATCTGCATTAGCCCAAGTGTGCACAATGGTCGGACGTTAAAAAAAAAAAAAAATGTAAACCATATGTCTATATTGGTTTCCATATTTGTTTATATATTAAAATTTTATTCTGCACTGAAAGCTCAGAGTTACGTCCAAGCAGCCAATAAAGTTTTCTATATTTTATTCTGAGCTCTTCAACCTTTTTCTTTACATGGACTTTCTACTTGAGCTTTGTATCCAGGGTCATCCCCAAGTATTTGGCATTGTTGGAGTAAGTAACAGCTTGAGCATTGATAAACAATGGATGGGTGGCAATTTTCCTATTGGTAAAGTTTATATGCACTGATTTTGTCTCATTCAGTTTAACTCGCCAGCACTTTGTCCAGGTACTTATCCTATCCATTGCACTTTGTAGTTTTCAACACAAGCATCAACAGCAATGATAGCGGTGTCATCAGCAAACGTGGTAACAATTGAATCAGCAACCTCTGGAATATCTCGTGTATACAACAAATAGAGAACACAGGTTCAAGGACACTACCTTGTTATCCTCTTTAATTCTGAGTACTCACAACCATAACTAACTCGAAAGTACCTTCCTTTAATATAATCGTGAGTAGATGATTGAAAGTGTGAGCTACAAGTATGGGGGATCGCTAAACCTGCTCATTTCAGCTGCCTCCGCCGGCATTTTGTCCTGCAAGTACGTTTTATCAAAATATCTTCATTATTTCTTAGTAAAGAGGTAAACAAATAGGTTAAGTATACATGAACCAGGAAACGAATCGGTTTAGGACATATTTTTATATATACCGTTTTTTTCTTGTACTGATCTAAAGACCTATTCCCCGTGAACATCCTGTATATTATTTAAGACACTATACATGCATAAGTTGGCTTTCTTCAGTTCATGCGCACATAAAGATACGACTTCTTCGCGATTTATTTAAAAAAAAAAAAAAAATCACCTGTTTAAACAATCCCTAAGCATTACGCTTTAAAATGATTACTTCTTACATTTGAAATAAACTGTACCCAACAAAGAGGCCATTACGTACAATGGCCTTAAACGAGACAGGAATTAAATACACTGTACTATACTACTAAATAAAGTAGCTTACCAATCAATTAGCAGACTCAGTTTTATACTGGTATCGTCTCTTACCTAGAACAAAAAAAACAATAACTGAGCACAAAATTATAACAAATCTTTGTCTTACAAGGTAAACGAGGTAAAACTAACGTTTTTGCGCTAGCGCCTGTCTATATGTCGATGTTCGCAGCTTATCTTAGTATCCGATTTTTCAACATCACCTAAGGGTACTAAAATAATTGCAACTAGAAGCTGCCAAATTTCCAAAAAGTAAAAATATTACATCACAACAACATATTTTTTCCTACATTTTTTTTGAAAATCTAATTAATTTCATTGTATTTGATTATTGTCTAAATTTAAAATTTGCGTAAATTAACCGAGTTATTACACACACAAACACGCGCGTGAGCGCACATACACACACAGTTTTTGTGTGTCGTCCATACTTTATACACCCTTCTCTCTCTCTCTCTCTCTCTTTCTCTCTCTCTCTCTCTCTCTCTCTCTCTCTCTCTCTCTCTCTCTCTCTCTCTATATATATATATATATATATATATATATATATATATATATATATATATATATATAATTATTATTATTATCATGTATAGACCCTGTTGGATCACGCAAAACACTCTGGACTCATGTCTTGCTCCTTCTAATCCTCCACAACTCCCTCATCCTGTCCCCATGGATCCTCTTCCGCTCCTCCGTCCATTTTACCCCTGCTCTCTTTGGGATTTCATTCTCTGGGACCTTCCAACCGAGCATCTTTCTCCTGTATGCATTCCTGTCTTCAACGTCTGTTGAGTCTATTTCTGCGTCATGTAGGTCTATTCTGACTTGTGCGATCCACGACGTTGTTGATTTGACACCTTGTATATACTTAAGGATTCTGTTGGCAAGTCTCGTTGTTGGGCGTCTACTGATGTGTCCATAGAACCGAAGCCTCCTTCTTCTGATATCTGCTGCCAGGTTCGATATCTTCTCTGTGGTCTTCTGGGAGTGCACACCTGTATCCATCTTCTGTTAATTTCGGGCCAAAAATCTTCCTCAAGATTTTGCGTTCTTCCTTCAAAATATCCTCCATGGTAGCTTTTGTGTGGAGTGCTAGAGTCTCGCTTGCATATAATACCTCCGGTTTTATGACTGTGTTGTAGTATCTGATTTAATATATATATATATATATATATATATATATATATATATATATATATATATAAAACTACAAATTAAAAAGTTCTAGAGGTCAGGATCGTTGTTCATTGCAAGGTACGAACTCTGATTTCACCAAGATGGCCGCTCGCAACAGTTCATTTCAAACGGTATTTCACAAAAAGATAACGATAAATTATAAAACTAGTGTAAAACAATTAAATTTAAATTAAATCCATGATAACATAGCGACTTGAGTACCTTATCCTGCTAGGTGGGGGACACGTAGTTAGTTCATCGCGATATTACTCAAGCCACCGTACCGTGCTATAATTTTGCGTGCTCAGTGACATGGGAACCCAGCCAGGTGACCTCTCCATTGTACAGTTTACAAGCGGCCTGCATAACGGAACAATTTAAATTAACTTAAACGTACTAACTTTAATTGTTATTGAGTATGCAGTCACGCATGCGTATTAGTCCAATACGTGCTTAAACGTGAACACATGCAATTTAAATGTGCATTACTATGGCGTCAGATCAAAATAGAAAACCCATTCATTAAAGTTCGTGCTGCACTTATAAAAAAATGATTATTGTTGAAAACCTTTAAGAGATTTATATAAAGGGACCTTTAACACCCTAGACATTGTTTTCAGTGGTAACCTTTAATCTTAAGGCCTATTTGTATCTATCTTTGTCTCTACTGTATTCGGAACAACTTGAATGGGGGCTTCACGAAGACACGTATTCATATTCATACTGATAGTCAGGCCGCAATAAAAGCACTTGCGGGTCCTACAATACAGTCCAAGCTGGTCTGGAGTGTTCAGAAGAACCTTGACGCGCTGTCCCTGGGTAACCGGGTAACTCTTCACTGGATTCCGGGAAATAGAGGAGTCGAGGTAATGAGGTAGACCGACTGGACGGACTTGGATCTGCATCTGATTTTATCGAACCTGAGCTGGCTTTAGGGATTTCTCTATCATTGGCCAGATGTGCTATTAATAGGTGGATTACTAATCAACACCAGGTAAGATGGGATATGGGCATTCCCATAGTAAACGTCTCTTAAGCGAAGTTCCTTTTAGAGGAATCAAATTGGCAGCAGATGTACAGGGCAGAGCACAACTCAGGATTATCATGGGGCGTCCACTAACAGGGCAGACTGTGGTCTGAAAATGCCAAGGTGCCGGGAATGAACAGGATCGGGGTGAAAGTGTACGCTACGGAGAAACAGGATAGGTGTAGAAACCATGTGTGCAGGAAGGAGAAGGAAACCGTAACTTATGATTGTGAGGCTCTTGCTGGCAGAAAGCTAAGAGTTTTTGGTTTACAAGACTCTAGGGATCTTCAGCAGAGTGAGCTAGTCAGTGTGTTGCTGGAACACCAATCTGCTGAACTACGTATTTTGAACAGATTTAGTTGCACGATAGGTCAATCGATCGTAGTGCCTGGGGTTGAATTATCCCTTCCTCTAGTATCTAATCTAATCTAATCTAATCTAATCTAATCTTGTCTCGTTGACATACATTATTTAATGGGATTCCGAAACACTAACAACATTGAATAACATCACGCAAAAACACTACACAATTTGTTTTCGATTCGCAAATATTAAACTTGACAAAACATTTTATTTTGATAATAGATTAGAACCGTCATTAACCAGAAAAATCCGTCATTAATTTCAAAAACAGCTGTTCTTGAAATCTGATTTTTTAAATAATTAACTATCTTCAAATACGATTCCATCACTATAATCAGGGTTATAATGCTTAATTTCTTAAATTTACGACGCTAATTTCAAGATCCGGGTTAAGGTCTTGCCATGATGGTCGCATTTACCACAGGAAATTACTAAATTAAATATTCATCTTTACACCAGCTTTACTTATTCGTTGCAAAACTGCATAGTGGGTTATTATACTTAATATCGTTCAAACTTGGTGAAAATCTATTATATTTATGCAATAATAACACGTTTGTATATTTCCGCAACTTTTTATTTGAGTCTTGCCAACCAAGGTTTCACTCGTTAGAGCATTGTCAAGGCCACTTAACAATGCGCTAACGAGTGCAACCTTGGTCGGCAAGACTGAAATAAAAAAGTTGTTGAAATAACGTGTTGTTTTATGCACAGTAGGTCTGGCAACAAACAACTAGATGTCTGAATTCACTACAGTCAACCACTTCAGTCGCTGCAACTATTCAATCGCACTAATGCATCACTGCGCTTCTACAAATCCCAAATCGTGACAAATCCTAAAAGTATTTTCGCGACAAACAGCACTACTGAATATACAAACACAGTAAAAGTACAGGGATGGAAATAAATGTTATTTATAATGTTTAAACTTTAATCTGAACTCTATATGCTTCACTGACCGAAGCACTTTAGTGAATTTCCATTAGAAAATGAGCTATGATGCGACCATCATGGTAAAACCTAGACTCGGGACCGGAACGTTCATCTTAAATTTTGTTTGAAAAACTGTTTTCACCATCGAATTCAGAGTTAACATACACTTACGTAAAATCTTTGTGCACCGAGAATTTTAAAGAAATATTTTATTGAAAATATAAAAATTAAATAGGGTCATTTTTCTATTTACAATGTAACTTGAAATTTAACATATGCACAAGTTTAACAGATTTTAACGCTGATTACACTTTCAAAAATGTAAAATTTAAAAAATTTATAAGTTTACGGCCGTCTAAGTTAATTTTCCCATTATTTATATATTACTCTAAGAACTTAGCTAGTAAATTAGGGCAATAAATAATTATGAATTACTTTTAATTCTTACTTTTCAAATATAGTAAAATATCTGTATTGCGAATCTCTTTATAACGGAAATCTCTCTATATGTGTTGGTCACTTCCCATTCCTATAACAATATGTATTGTAAATTATATACCGAGGCCAACAAAATTCCAAGAATCTCTCTATAGCGGTGAAACAGTGCACTTCCTCCTCTTTTACTATTTTTCGAATGTTAAAAACATTCAACTGGATCGAATGTTTTGTGGCTAAGTACATTTTACATGCAGTGCATTATTATTTTAGACTTTTACAATAAAATAGAGTCTAAAAGGAAAATTTTATAGTTAGATGTAAAGAAAGTTAGACGAGTTAGAGAAAGCAAGTAGATGTGTTGCCGAAAGTTCAATTTAGATAGTTCTTCTGTTGGCACGATATTGAAAAATAAAAATAAAATAAAGAAGGCCTATATTGAAGGGAACAGCTGAAAAACATCAGGTTTGACGTAGGAAAGCCGGAACGACGAGGGACGGTGGAGGTGTCAGACGAGGTCAGAGGCGGAGATCGGATAGGATGAAGGAGTATTGGAAGAAGAAGTTGGAATCATCACAGTGCACTAACACGGATAAGAAGAAGAGACCGAAATATTGACTCAAAGTGGTCCCTTAAAAAAAAAAAAAAAAAAAATAAAGCTTCAAGAAATTTCGAAAGCCAAAATTTGAATGATTAATAATGAAGCGGTTTTGCAGTAATTTCGGCAAAATATTATTTTCGGCCTTGTTCTCACAATTAGAGTATTTTATTAATACAGTATCGTTGAATAAATATTGTCTTTTTAAAGACGTATAGTTTTATTTCAATTAAACTTTGTAATCGATGCGTCAAATTAAACACGTTTTACAAATACAAACACATTTTATAGTTGTTTTGGTTGCGCGCTCTCTCTCTCTACAGCGGAAATCTCTTTATAGCGAAAACTAATGTTTTTCGCTATAGAGAGATTTTACTGTATTAAAAAAAAACCTTTGCAATTTCTAAAAAAAAGTTAATTATGTCATAAACAGATACGTTTAATATAATTATAGGCTTACAATAATAATATTGTACAGTTAATATTAAAGGTCAGAGTACATTTAAAAACAGATAATTACAAAAATATATTATTATTTTAAATTATAAATTAATTATATTATTAATTGCAATGTTAAAATTCGTGGACTGCTTTAAACAACTATTAACTGTAAATACAAACGATAGAGTTTTAATTGTTTAAAAATTTTTTGATCTTTTTTCGTTTAACTGTAAGAAATTAAACAATCGTTTAAACTGTTTAAGCGAAATTAACAACATTTGTTAGTAGAAAATAGAGCAATGACTAAACACTGCAGGTAATATTAAAGTAAGCTATTTAAATCGGAATTTCAAGATTTAATAACCAGATTTGTTAAGTAGTTTCAGTAAATAAGAGAAACACAAATATATTAATAAAAGCGTGATCATATAAAATTATCAGTGTGTCTGAATAGTAGATCTTATGTGCAAATATTCAAGATAATATTAAATTTATCTATCTATATTTGTGTCCTTTTAGGGGATGAATTCGAATGACATTCTCTTGTATCATAATTTGTGTTTTAAAATATTTTGTTTACAAGAAAATTTATACAATGCAAACACTCTTTTTTCTCCCATGATAATACTTTTTCCATTTTTATTCTTTTAGGGGATGAATTCAGGAAAATGTTGAAATATGTGTTTCATAGCATATTTCTAGAATATAAGATTAAAAAAATATTTTTTCAATACAAAATTGTACCCCTTTTTTATATTTTATACCTTCTTTCAATCTCTTTAGGGGATGCGTTTTGGGGAAAAGGTGAAAAACATATTTCATTACTTATACTTAAGAGTGACTATGTTACGTTTTAAGAAGGTATGATGAAAAACATATTTTTTCCAATAAAAATTGTTGTACCTCATGTTTACCTCTTTAGGGGTTGCATACTGGAAAATCGTTTTTCAGCGCACCCCTTTTTCAGTGCATCTCGACAATGTTGTAAGAAAATGTTTCAACATGAAGACAATGTTTCAAGGTATCTTGAAAATTTCAAGTCTCTAGCTGTAATAGTATTGGCTGTACGTTGATTATTAAATTTGGACTGGGTTAGTAGTTTAATGGTGTTAAAATCAAATTTTTACAAAATCCTTTATTAGTGCACCTTGATATGTTGTAAGAATATAAAGTAAATTTCCATATTACTAGCAAGTAATGGCTTTTATTACCGATACAGTATGTATATTAATTAACTGTTATATGAAGCATTACGCAAGAAAATGTTTTATAGAACACCTGATTTTTATATATACAGGCTCGGAAAATACGAGGGTTGATCAAATATAAACGAGACTGACTTTCTAAAAACTTTTCCGTTGGACATTGAACTCTAAAGGGTGGGGTTTCAGGTAGCCTGGGAGGTTTGGGACGGGCGTTTGGGCAACATTTCCGTTCGGACCCTTCAGTATAAAACTATACAATGAGTGAGAGTGAAGTGCACGTTTCCGTGGACAGAGAATTATTATTAAGTTTTTGGCCAAGGAGGGGTCAATCCGACTGAAATCTTTCGTAGATTGACGGCTCAATACGGGGACAGGACCCTGTCAAGAGCTCGCGTTTTGCTTGGCACAAGGAATTCGCCGAATTAGCAAGCAGTAGAAAACCTGAAGGCCAAATCACGAATCGGCCAGTAATGGCCACTGTATTTTCGACAATCAAGGCGCCTTTCACGTCGATTTCCTCCATCAACGACGCACAATAAATGCACAATATTATTGCGATGTTTTAGAGGCCGCAAAACAGTCTTTTCGTAGAAAAGGAAATCTAAACCGGCGAGAAACGTCATTCTGCTTCACGATAATGCCCGACCACGAACGCTACGAGGCTTAAACTCGATCAAATTGGCTGGGAACCAATGGAACATCCCTCATACAGTCCAGACTTATCACCCTGCGACTACATTTACTTGCGTCGCGATTCTGCGGTTTTACTACTTTATGATTACTTTATCAGCTGACAAACAATCAGTGTAGTTTGATTAGACGATTATAATTAGAAAATTACTACATGAGCGGACATTAAGTTAGGTTATAAACACGGGACCATAAAATGAGCGCTGAACCTGACCTCTAGATCAAATTATATGAAATTCCATAAATGCAATTTGGAAAATATTATTATTATAGACTGGTAAGTTGTAGGAAAATTGGTTGACAGCTTATTTTAAAACCGTCAATTTAAACAAAACTAAACATTTTTAAAAAATTAAATCTTTTGGAAGGGCTATAAAAGAAGTTTTCACAAATCAGCTGTGTTAAATTGCAGTTTTATTTTTTTAATAACAGCTGTTTTAATGGCAATATTTTTATAACGGCTAGTTTATATTTTTTTATATATTATTTGTTTACTCACATATTTTCCGGAGTTAGAATTTGTAAATATTTTCTACAATTTTTTTTATCACTTAAAACGTGCAACAACGTTGTCCGATGCCTACATTCCACTCTTTCCGATCTTCCCATTGTCCGATTTGTAAATTTCGATCACTCACTCAATTGCTTTTTTCGGTAGTCGCGCTTAGCTCAGCCGTTGGACAAGACCGTACCAAATTAACTGACTCCTCTCAATATCCTTTATAATCGTGTCCTCTATTCCCATCTGTGACGAATTACCTCATTTCTTATTCTCTGGACTCTCGATATCCTAGCAGATCTTCTCAACGAATCCATTTCCACAGCCTCTATCCTTTTCTTGGGTTATTCTTTAATTCTCCTCGTCTCAGCTCCATATATTAAAAAACTCTTAATAATCGCATTATATATATTGAGCTTTTGTGATCTTGTTATATTTTTACTCCATAATACGCCGTTCACGCTTCCTATTATTTGCCTTGTTTCTGTTATTCTCGATCTTATTTCGTTTTTATCCGTACCGCTTTTGTCGAACTTTACGCCAAAATATCTATACTCTTCACATGATTGTATGTCCTCCGTAGAGTCAATGTCTAGACTACTTATTTTGTCACCTATACATAAATATTTTTTTCTGTGTTCATACATAATCCCCACTGTTCATATATTTCCTGTAAATTACGCGTCAGGTATTGTAGATCTTCTTTGTCTCCTGCAATTATAGCTTGGTCATCTGCAAACTGTAAAGTGTAAATCATCGAATCGTTTAAAGGTACTCCCATCCCGGAACACTTTTGTTTCCACTGCAAGAGAGCGTATTTTATATAAATTTAAAATAGAGTGGGTGATATGGAGCAGCTCTTTCGTTATACAAAATGGTCTTGACAAATTGTTTCCCATCTTCATTCGAGATGTCGATTGATGATACAAATTCTTCAAAGCTTTTATCAAAGTTTGATTAATACCTATGTTCTGAAGAATCTCCCACAATTTACACCAAGGTATTGAATCATAAGCCTTGGTTAGGTCTATAAATAAAATATGTGTAGATAGGTTTATCGAACTTCTTTTTTCAATTATTTGTTTCACACAGAAAACGTTATCTGTGTATGACCCACACTGTTCCTCCTCTTCTCTATTAAAGTGCTTAAGATTCTTCCGTACAGCCTGCTAATCGTACTTGTGACCGAAATGTCTCTGTAATTGGAGCATATGTCCTTTTAACTATAATATCTCGTAACTATAATATACTAATTAACTAAGTAACTAATTACATATATAGTATAGTTTGGATCAACCGTCATTTTGGGGATGACGGATGATAGAAGTAAATCACCCGTACTTTCGGCAATCGATAGAAATAACATTGTACTCTGTTTACAGCACTTAATGTTTTGTTATTTTGGAAAATGCAGTAAAGCTTAAAATTTCTGTTTAACTGTAATTATCCATTACATAAGTTTTATTTGCATAGGTATTTCATACAGTAAAATTATCCGTGATTAACCGTTTGACAAGAATTCACGTAACACCGAGCGCGCCACTTAGAGTAGGCCTACTCACGTGACTGTTGCATGATCGACTTACACGCTGAATGGTATTATCGTAAATAGTGTGAGTGTTTACCTTTCAATAGAAATATTCATAGAATATTTCGGAATTTCTTTACACTATTTTAAGTGTTTCTCTCTCAATGCATTAGATGATAAAATCGTTTACCTTTCGATTATCAATATTTGCGTAGGGTAGCAATTAGTGTCAGCTGTTGTCACCTGTGTTACAAGTAAGTCGTGCCCAGTTACAATGATTTGTTTTGTCTAGAAGGTTACTTTTATTATTTACTATAGAAGACAATTTAAACACGTCACATAGCAGAATTAATGTGACGGTTAAACGAGACTGTACTGTACTGACATATTTTTGTGAAGAAAGAGATATCAGGAAAGCTTTAATTTAGCGATCACAAGAATCGGCTCCTTACAACGGATGCCAGACGGATATTAAGTTTTTCTTCTTAACACTTGACGGCATTTAATGACTGTCGTCTTCCGTTCTCTTCTCTTTTATTCCCATTTCTTCTACCTTTGCATTTTGAAATAGTCTTGACAATCTCTTTCCCATCTTCATTCGAGATGTCGATTGATGATACAAATTCTTCAAAGCTTTTATCAAAGTTTGATTAGTACTTGTGTTCTGAAGAATCTCCCACAATTTACACCAAGGTATTGAATCATAAGCCTTGGTTAGGTCTATAAATAAAATGTGTTTATAGGTTTATCGAACTTCTTTTTTCAATTATTTGTTTCACACAGAAAACGTTACCTGTGCATGACCCACACTGTTCCTTCTCTTCTCTAAATTCCTTCTCTAGTAAAGTCCGTAAGATTCTTCCGTACAGCCTACTAATCGTACTTGTGACCGAAATGCCTCTGTAATTGGAGCATATGTCCTTCCAAAATGTATTTTATATAATACATTTAAAAAAATTTTAAATAAGAAATTTCAAGAGAATTGCAATTGTCAGGTGATTTAGGATTATGAATTTATAAAAAAACGTGATTAATTATAAACATAATTTTTATTATTAACAAATAAAAAATATACATTTAAAGGCATTGTTCTGACAAACCACTTCTAATGTTAGTTTCTACGGTAACTTTTACGTAGTCCAAACCGATATTTTGCTGGGTTGGTCCAAAGAGTGGGCATGATTATATATATATATATATATATATATATATATATATATATATATATATATATGTATATATATATAGATGTGAGTGGGCATGATTATATATATATATATATATATATATATATATATATATATATATATATATATATATGTGAGTGGGCATGATTTATATATATATATATATATATATATATATATATATATATATATATATATATATGTTTGTACCAATACCAACAGCAAAGGGGTAATAGAAAATTATTGAACTATTCTCTTCGAATGAAATGTTATTGATTCTATAAGAAATGCGGAACAGATAAAACTGATAACAAGAATATAACGGTATCATATCAGACTAAGAGTACACGCAGTGTTTGTAAGATCACTTACAAATTACTCATGCTACGACCAATGCCTCTGACATTACTAATCAAAAAGGTCAACGACCTTTATTAAGCAGCCATTCACAAGCTACTGAAAGATACGCGCCTAAAACGTTCGTACCTCAAGGTCACGCTGATAGAAGAACTTTTTCTAGGTGGCAAATTGTTTTGAAATGGCCGTTGCTTCTTGCACTAAAAAAATACACTTTCATACTTGTAAAATAATTAATATGAACGGTGTGGTGAATAAATAAATATATTAATCTTTTTTTTTTTTTTTTTTTTAGGTGTTAAACGTCCGACTATTGTGCACACTTGGGCTAATGCAGACGATGGGGATGTTTATAGCGTATGAAAATGCCAAGCCCTGGCCGGGAATCGAACCCGGGTCCTCGGGGTGAAAGCGCAGTACGCTATCAATTAGGCCACCGAGGCGGCAAAACAAATAAAAATATTTAAAAAAACAATTCATATTTTACCGTCACCGTTTCCAATTATAAATAATCGAAGCACGCAGCTGTTTCGCCGACACGATATTAACAAATTTACAAAAAGTAACAAGATAACAACGATTTTTTTCCTACAATAGAACCTATTTAAAATATGATAACACGTCACAATCAGCGTTAAAATATAAAACTAGAAGAGAATTCCGAAATCGTTCAAACACTTGGTGCGAAATTATTTAAAAACTTCTGGAATCAAAAAAAAAAAAACCAGTATTCACAAATTAAAGTTTTACACAAGAGTTACTTCTAGTACCTGCACTTAATTAACTTCAAAGTAACCTATTTTGTTTTCTGTTTGTTCAAATAAACGATATACAATGCAGTAGAGAAAAAAGGGTGGAAAGGAATGTATTTTCCCCGCGCACCTTGCTCTGTCCCCCTCTCCCCTTAGCAAGGTCACGCTTAGCTAAACTGCATCAACTATAGCTTCTACGGATAACAAAACACTTCGTGAACGCTGTGAGTGGTACTTGCAACGTGTGTAAGGGTCTCTCCTTGTTTCTACCCTTAAAACACGTTCGAATATAAATGTACTAGAATAACCTTTACAAGAGTATGCGAGAGCCATTGTTCAACTACAGCATTTATGACTGAAACGGATTGAAAAAAGAAGCAAAATACTATATCACGTTACATAATGAAGGTAAAGTAATATTTTTTTGAAGAATGAAGTAGCCCACTTTACCAATGAATGACGTGCTAGAATGACTATCCTTACGGAAGGTTAGTGAGTGCTACCTGCTGGTGGCATCTTGCGGCAATGTATTCAACTAAAGGTAAACAGAAAGTACGACCTATTTTCTCAAATATAGTCCTTGCAGTTTGCAGCAGCCGACTCGGTGGTCTAGTGGATAGCGTACTAGGCCATCACCCCGAGGACCCGGGTTCGATTCCCGGCGAGGGCTTGGCATTTTTTCATACGCTATAAATCATCCCATCGTCTGCATTAGCCCAAGTGTGCACAATAGTCGGAAATTAAACATAAAAAAAAGCAGTTTGCAGCGTTTGTTCAAATAAACGATATACAATGCAGTAGAGAAAAAAATAAATGTTTTTGGAAAGGAATGTATTTCCCCCGCGCACCTTGCTCTGTCCCCCCTCTCCCCTTAGCAAGGTCACGCTTAGCTAAACTGCATCATCTATAGGTACTACGGATAACAAAACACTTCGTGAACGCAGTGAGGGTCTCTCCTTGTTTCTACCCTTCGAATATAAATGTACTAGAATAACCTTTACGAGAGTATGCGAGCAATCGCTGCTAGTGTTATCTTACGCCAAATTGTTCAACTACAGCATTTATGACTGAAACGGATTGAAAAAAGAAGCAAAATGCAATATCACGTTACATAATGAAGGTAAAGTAATATTTTTTTAAGAATGAAGTAGCCCACTTTACCAATGAATATAAACGTGCTAGAATGACAATCCTTACGGAAGATTGTGGCATCTTGTGGCAATGTGTTCAACTAAATGTAAACAGAAAGTACGACCTATTTTCTCAAATATCGTCCTTGCAGTTTGCTGCGTTCGTAGCGGCAGATAGTTCAATTACATGGACTTTAGCCGTTATTATCGAGCACGTTTTTTATAACGGTGGCTGTACTACTCCATTAAAAATTCAATATTTGTACCGTGCAGTATTGAAATTCTATATTCGAATTTTATTGTGCATCACGTTTTTCATTGACCTATTTTTGCGTGTAGTTCAAAAGTACTTTCTAGACGCTACAATAAGTGGAAAACAAATTTCCCGTAACAAATTAAATTAATTACTTTATAATAAAAATTCATTCAATTACCCTTTTAGTGACACACTCAAAAATGTAAAAGCATTATATTTTGCAGCGTCAAATTGTCCTTGCTTTGACTAAAGCAATAACGCGAAGAAGGTTTAATTAGCCGACTGTTGGCGCTGTTTTCCATAATGAATTAATTTAAAGGTGCAGTCGCGCTAAAACAAACCTCCTTTCTATGTTAATTTCAGCGTTATTTCACGCCAGCCTTTCCCTGTAAAGGTTTAAAGGCGAAAACAACAATTCAGTTTTAAGCTATGCTCACACTGTCTCTTGAATCTGTTTTACTTTGGCAAACAGTGTTTACTGTATGTTTTGCAAGTTTAAATAATATTATTAAAAATACCAAAACATCTTTAATGTCTTAATTGTTTTAATTATTTTTAAACAGGCTACTTCGAAAAAATGTAACTGAAAATAGAAAAATGAACCTGACGGAGGTCAGGTCCCACTTTCGTATCTGCAATGTAATTTATAAGTTTAAAATAAAATTTATGCACCTTTTAACGCTGAATATAAATGGTGAGTTAAAAAAAATATTATTTGAAATTCGCTTCCGTAACGTCAGTGATATCCCACAATATTTGTAAATATTTCACAATATTTCGCAATATTTGCTGCAAAATTTAGAAGCCAAGTGCGTGAAAACACGATACAAAATTAGCATCGAATTTTGGAATTAAAATGTATGCAGCTTTTAAAACGCTGAAAATAAATGGCGAAATCATGTGTAAAATTTTAAAAAAATATTATTTGAAATTCGCTTCCATAACGTCAGTGATATCCCACAATATTTGTAAATATTTCACAATATTTCGCAATATTTGCTGCAAAATTTAGAAGCCAAGTGCGTGAAAACACGATAAAAAATTAGCATCGAATTTTGGAATTAAAATTTATGCAGCTTTTAACGCTGAATATAAATGGTGAGTTAAAAAAAATATTATTTGAAATTCGCTTCCATAACGTCAGTGATATCCCACAATATTTGTAAATATTTCACAATATTTCGCAATATTTGCTGCAAAATTTAGAAGCCAAGTGCGTGAAAACACGATAAAAATTAGCATCGAATTTTGGAATTAAAATTTATGCAGCTTTTAACGCTGAATATAAATGGTGAGTTAAAAAAAATATTATTTGAAATTCGCTTCCATAACGTCAGTGATATCCCACAATATTTGTAAATATTTCACAATATTTCGCAATATTTGCTGCAAAATTTAGAAGCCAAGTGCGTGAAAACACGATAAAAAATTAGCATCGAATTTTGGAATTAAAATTTATGCAGCTTTTAACGCTGAATATAAATGGTGAGTTAAAAAAAATATTATTTGAAATTCGCTTCCATAACGTCAGTGATATCCCACAATATTTGTAAATATTTCACAATATTTCGCAATATTTGCTGCAAAATTTAGAAGCCAAGTGCGTGAAAACACGATAAAAAATTAGCATCGAATTTTGGAATTAAAATTTATGCAGCTTTTAACGCTGAATATAAATGGTGAGTTAAAAAAAATATTATTTGAAATTCGCTTCCATAACGTCAGTGATATCCCACAATATTTGTAAATATTTCACAATATTTCGCAATATTTGCTGCAAAATTTAGAAGCCAAGTGCGTGAAAACACGATAAAAAATTAGCATCGAATTTTGGAATTAAAATTTATGCAGCTTTTAAAACGCTGAAAATAAATGGCGAAATCATGTGTAAAATTTAAAAAAATATTGCTGGAAATTCGTTTCCGTCGCGTCAGTGATATTTCAAAATATTTGCAAATATTTTGTAATACAAATATTGTACATTTCACAATTTTTAGCAATATTAACTGCAAAATATTTTGTGCAGAAAATATTTCAACATTTTCGCCATGTACGCGAAAATAAATTTACATAGTTTCAGAAACGCCTGCAATATTAGCTTTTTTAAAGCAAAGCGATTAAGTTACCAAAATGGAACCAGACCATGCGACATGCCATTCCTTTTACTTTATTTGTTTTAATAACTATATAACAATATAGTTATTTATTGAGATAGTCAAAGAATTCAAATATCTTGGGGAATGGATCAGCTGGAACGCCCTAGAGAAAAAACCTATGGAATCTAGGAGAAATAAAGTTGAATTAGCCTTCCAACTTAACCAAAGACACATACAACAAGAAGTCCCTCTCCTGGAATACAAAGATAAGGCATTATCATACGGTAATTAAACCAAAAGCCTTAAATGCAGCTGAAACATTATCTCTCACAACCCAGGGCCCACTTGAAAGGCTGGAGATCAAAGAAAGAAAGATATTACGAAAAATCTTAGGCCCCAAATTCCATAACAACCAATTACTCCACATAAGTAATGAAACTCTTTACCAAAAAACTGAAACACTATCAGATACAATAAGAAAAAGGAGAATTGATTTTTATGGACACATCCCCTCCGAATGGACAAAAATAGACTAACCAAAAAAATATTTGACTACTTTTACAATAAAAGAGCCAAACCACTTTGGTTTAGAGAAACAGAGAAAGACATAACAGAACTACAAATCACTGACATTATGCTCATGGACAAAACAGCCAAAACAATAACCAAGGACAAAAAACAACGGTTCCAAGGCAAAGTCAAATCCAAGCGAACGATCCAAATCTCTGACGAAGAAAGAAAAGCAAGATCACAACGAATGAAGCAATACTGGGCTACGAGGAAGACACAGAACATTAAAAAGTGATTGATTTAGTGTACCCCAAAGTTGGGTGAAACAAAGAGAGAATATAGTTATTTATAATTTTTGTAAACTATAAAATGCTTGTACAGTATTTCAATTCTGTACACTGACTTGCGTCACGATCACTCTGTCATCTTTGATTGAAATTTAAGAAAATCCATCTTGCCGATTTTAGATTATCTGTAAACTGATAGCGTTAGAAAAAGATTTTTTATCAAGGATATTGACTGCATCTTATTACAAAACGATAATATGTTTGCCTTAGTATGCCTCACTGTGTTACAATTTTACAAAAAAACAATAATTTGACCTAATTTTGGCGACACTCTTGCCCAGATGTTACCCAAGAGGAAATAACATCCCCTAAGTCTGAACCAACTTCTATCTAGCACATCATACAGCTGCGTTACGTATACTGTAATTAATTTAACTGCAAAGGACAACAGCATCTAATATTACAGCACACCATTTATTTTATCTTTAATTTTTCAATTATCATAACTACTTTCACTTAAATTCAACGGTCAAAACTATATAACAGTTTTGATTTTGTTCTAAGCATTGTCAAGGCCACTTAACAGACATGAATAACAATGCGCTAACGAATGAAACCTTGGATGGCAAGACCGAATAAAAAAAATTGTAGAAATATACAAAACGCGAAATTATTTCATTAACATAAAAGCTTTCCACCAATTAACAACGGTCTTAAGTACATATAATTTAAAATTATAATTAGTAGGCCTACGGTAAAAAAAACACGAGTCAATTTTTATTGGCTTCGTGAATTGGAAACGAAAGGCGGCATCGTATAGAACGTCTCATTTAATTAAATTACTTGAATTTACCACCAAAAGAAAACGTAAAGATAACTCTAAAAATAACCCCGAATCTCGTTTTAGACTTACAATCGAACCTTGTCTTTTTAAATTTCTAATTGGTTACACCGACTTGAATTAAGAACTTAAGGTAGTTATGATATTCGAAATTGTTACATTTCACATGATTGCAGAAAAGCAAAATGTGATGATCCAATTTGGAAAAGATAGTATTTTTTCGATACCTCACAACCAGATATTTCTGATAAATAGTGTTTCACACGTTTGGTTTAGTTAGGCTACATAACAATTCAAAATTTAAAAAAATCGTTAGAGTAAATTAGCGAAAATCTAATTTCTGTAAATTCATAAAAGTTTCAAAAAGAGATTTAAAACTAATTAAAAAAAACTTAGGCATTGCGGGACTGGCCGACAGAAGTGACTACTTTTGGCATGCCTGATTGCATACTCAGTGCGGGACTGGTCGACACTGATTGCCAAAAACAACTTTGGCATGCCTGATTGCATACTCAGTACAGGACTGGCCGACAGAAGTGACTACTTTTGTCATGCCTGATTGTATACTTTCTCACTATTATGAATTAATTATTTAAAAAAAAATTTAGATTCCTGCAGGAAAGGGCAACTCTGAAAATTATTTTCATATTAAATGTCGCGTGTGTGTAGGTACACAACTTAAAAATTAACTGAAACTGTCACAGGCTATGAATCTGAGTATTTAGGCTGTATAACAAATGACAGTTATAATGTCTAAGTATAATAATAAATATAATATTTGTGATTCTGGCATTTAGAAATTGGTATAGGCCATATACAATAAATAATTTAACTACACAAATTTAGAAAAATACACATTTTTAAAATTAACAAGAACAAGAAACATAACCTCAATTGAAATGATATTGAAGCTATTGTGCCAAATCAGCTGTTTAGAAGTAGTCACTTCCAGTCTAGATATACACAAGAACAATATATGCAGTGTGGTATGCATTACGAATTCAAGCGTGACGCGGAAGCAAATGTTTATACCCGTTTTGTCAACCGCGGCCATTCAATTTTTCACTTCAAAACGGTGCATACCTCACGGAACTGGGTGCGGGAAGCACCATAATGTCTGCTACTGGTTATTTTTCAAACGAAATTCACTAATGACATAACACACAACGGAAATCTAATTACGTGAAACAGATAGGCTAAACTATGTAGTGTTTCGCTGAATTTATCCAGGCGAGGCATCCCCGATATGCTATTGCCATTGTACTGACGAATGGCATCAAAGGGTATCTAACAAAACGTTAAACGCTCCCAACAATACAATTTCTTGGTAAATGTTAACCTATTCCAACCATGCATGCCCTACTGTATGATTGGTTGCAGCCAGGATTAAATTATAGCTTTATTGTCGATAGAACAATTTTAATTAATTCAACAGGAAAGAAAAATTTATAATTAAATTAATTATTTTGTCTCGTGATTTATCTATAAAGGATTATTAAAGTATAAATGCATTCAATTCGCGTAGAGAAAGGAAAATGAAAGAATGATTTCAGCGTATTTGGGGCAAGTTATTTTCAAAAAATAAGAGCACCGAATTATTTTACAGTAAGGACTATTGTTTTCTATTTGCCTCCGGTGAAAAACCGTAAATGTTACCATCGTCGTGTTACGAATTTGAAATAAAACAAAATTATTTTAAAAGCACAATAAAAATAAAAATAAATACAAAGTATAATAACAACTGTAAATATTTACCTAAAACTAATTAACAATAATATATCATAAAACAAGCGCGCGCGCGCACACACACACACACACACACACACATTTCAGCTTGTTTCAAACTCAGCACGAGAATCGATAATTTAGGTAACAGCTTGGATAGTTTCATTACCCAGCAAAATTCTTCAACAGTTTCGAAATGGCTGCCATTTCAAAAATTTTGTATTTTTTCTAAATTTTTACTAAAATTAACATTTTCAAAAGCCACTCAAAATTAAGAAAATGGTGAGCACAGAAAATGATTGTAAAATAAATATTTTCAAAAAAAAAACATTAACATTTTTTTTTTTGAAAAATTCGCTCGTATCACGTCAGAGAGACAGCTGCGTACTGCAATTATCTTAGCAATACTTTCTGCAATAACCTGACCAATTAATATAACATCACTTTTAAATATATACGATGGTCCATGGGAAACGGACGTTTCTGAATCGCGTTTTAATCGACGACTGGTTGAAGGGGAGACTCGCGGTGGACAGTCCCCCAGTTAGTCGCCAATATGCCGCTGTGGACGAAAGATAATCGCGTGTTTGCGTACGGTACTTTTGTAAAAAGTGGTGAGTCCGTGAATGAACTCGATGATACTTCAGGCGTCACTTTCATATCGGGCGCCATGGTGAAATACCGAGTCGCAATACCATTTAGATCTAAGGGATCTGTTATGAAAACAAAGCCACCTGGCCCCGCTCACTCTGGATAGAGTAAAGAGGCAATTCAGCGCAGTACCGGCCGTTCTACTAGGCGTCACGCTACGGAACTTTGACTGAGTAAGAGCACTGTAAAGCGTATCTTACACAAGGATTTAGGGTTACGCCCGTATAAAATTATAATTGTACGAAAGTTAAATGCTGCACATCATCAAAATGGCAATAACAAACCAGACTGAGCTAATCAACGATTATTGGGCAGAGTGGAAGCAAATTTTCGAGAAAAACTGGAGATGTGTGTTCGTCACAACGACCGTCATTTGGGTGATGTAAGTTTTAAAAATTGAAGTAATGTAATTTTTCTTTTAAATGGCATAACTTTACCTTCATTTCTGCGTGATTTTTTCAAAACTATCCATATCCCGTGGACCACCCTGTATAAAAAAAACTGACAATTTTAAACGAAAATATAAATGCGACAACAAAACATTCCAGAAATCTGTCAAATTTGAATGCACTCCAAAGTCACTTGAAAACTTCTGAAAATTCCAGATTAAAATTGCACCGTTATGCAAATAAAGAATCAGTATTCACAAATTAAAATTCTACACAGCTCCTAAGCAGCTTCTACTTTTAGTAACTGTGCTTAATTAACTTTAAAGCAGCCCACTTTGGCAAGTTTCTTACAACACTAAACTTTGCGCAAACTTTTATTATGGTCGCCTTTTTTTGCGAATTTACGTTGCAACAATGAGCTACTGGAGCGGCCATCACGGTAAGACCCAGGCCCGGCACTTCGAAATGAACACCCTGAATTTTAGACCACTTTTTGAGTGATCGTTAATATACGAGAGTTGTCCGTAAAGTATGGTTTCCAAGGGGCTATAGCCGCTGCGAACGTTGTTACGCGGGATCCGGTGACCTTGGCTTGCAGCTTGGTTCCTCCACTCCCAATCCCCATTCCGCGATCGATCTGCGACGCTCAGTCTTGGCTTGGTAACAGTTAATAATGGAGTTGTCTTTTCTGTCTCCCGCCAGGTGCGAATTACGCTCTGTGATTCGTTTTTTGTGTGCAAAAAACACTGCGCCTGTGGACATTCATATCCAACTGTGTGACGTCTACGGAGAAAAATGTATGAGCATACAACACGTGCGCAAATGGTGCAGAGAATTCAAAGACGGACGTACAGACATTCATCATGAACAGCGTTTCGGACGAAAAGATTGCGCAAGTGGAAGAAGCAATGCTGAACGATCGAAGGATGACTGTTCGGGAGCTCTCCGAGATGAGCCCTGATGTCAACAAGACCTGGATTGATGAAATTTTGACAACCATTTGGGGTATAGCAAGGTTTGTGCAAAATGGGTCCCAAGCAGATCACAAACGGCAACGGATTGATGCGGCCCGCGAATTTCTTCACGCCTACGATACCGATGACAAGAAATTCTTGGACTCCATTGTTACTGGGGACGAGACCTGGTTACACTATACGATATCGAAAACGAAAGAACAATCACGTCATTGGAAACATCCACAGTCGTCGAAGCCGCGGAAGTTCAAACAAACACTGTCTGCTGGCAAAGTCGTGGCGAGCGTGTTTTGGGACAGGAAGGAATTATTGTGCGAATTCATGGATACCGGCACAACAATCAATGCTGATCGTTACCGTGAGACGTTAAAGAACCTTCGCCGCGCGATTCAAAACAAGAGGAGAGGCATGCTCACGAAGGGAGTTTGTTTCCATCAAGACAACGCTCGTCCAAACACCGCCCGTGTAACAACCGACTCATCAACTAATTTGGATGGGATACTGTTACACATCCGTCCTACAGCCTGGACTTAGCCCCAAGTGGTTACCATCTCTTCCCTAATTTGAAGAAACACGTATATGGGATGCATTTCAGTACCAGAGAGAAGCTGAAAGAAAAAGTTTTAAGCTACCTTCGCGGCGCGGCGGGAGAATTTTTCGACTCAGGCATACAAAAGATGGTTCACCGTCTGCAAAAATGCATCGATCTAAACGGCGATTATGAAAAAAATAGAAAAAAGTGTAAGCTTTCAAAAAATGCATTATTCAATGCAAATAAACATGTTTTTCATTGTGAAAAATTATCGGGAACCTTATTTTACGGACAACCCTAGTACTCGTATATAGCAAACTTACGTTCGCAATTTCGGTTCGATTTGTTTCAAACTTAGTACAAGAATCATTACGATAACAGCTTGAGGTCGTTAACTAGCAAAACTAAATCTTTCAAATCTTAAAAATTCATAATTTCTGTTTGTAAAACCAATTTCACCAACAACGTTAAAAACTGCTAAAAGTAACATTTTGTATTTTAAAATCCGTTGAATTTCGGGTCTTTTAACTTCGACGGCGGTGAGGGTTCAATTTTCGTGTTTTCAATGTAATTTGAAAGCTTTATAGAACGAATATACGCATACCCTTAACGCTGATTACGCTAGAGAAATAAAAATTTCAAAAAGGATAAGATAAGGAAAAGTACTTTTGGAAATTCGCTACTATCACGTTAGCGAGAAAGCTGCGTGCAGTGATTATTTTATTATGAAATACAGTTTTAAATTTATAGCGTGTTTTTTTACATTTTTTTGTGTGTTTAACGTCCGACTATTGTGCACACTTGGGCTAATGCAGACGATGGGATGATTTATAGCGTATGAAAATGCCAAACCCTGGCCGGGAATCGAACCCGGGTCCTCGGAGTGAAAGCCTAGTACGCTATCCACTAGGCCACCGAGGCGGATAAAAGTTTTTTTACAATATAAGTGATAAGAACTGGATTTCCACCTGAACCAGTCTTACAAAAAAATCGATAACGATTACTTTAAGCTTGTTTCAGAGATCACGATCGGTGCACAGTGCATGGATCTTAAGAATTTGAAAGCAATGATTGCTCCAATAGTTAATTTTTCTTAAGAAATATGCCAATATAGAAAATACTTGCCTACAACTAGTTGAATAGGAATTACATAAGCAGACCTCCTTTTGCTTGTGCAACATGCCTCACTACCCAAGTCCTACAGAAAACCGTAACCAATAACGTAATATGTTTGGTAGTACGTTTACATTTGGCGTTCGCTTCGCTTGTAACAGTTTTACGAGCCTGTTTCTACATACAACTTTTTTATTTACGTACGCTGCAACAGCATTAAGACGAACGACGTAACTTTGTCCTACAGAAAACCGTAACCAATAACGTAATATGTTTGGGAGTACGTTTACGTTTGGCGTTCGCTTCGCTTGTAACAGTTTTACGAGCGTGTTTTTACATACAACTTTTTTATTTACGTACGCTGCAACAGCATTAAGACGAACGACGTAACTTTGTCCTACAGAAAACCGTAACCAATAACGTAATATGTTTGGGAGTACGTTTACGTTTGGCGTTCGCTTCGCTTGTAACAGTTTTACGAGCGTGTTTTTACATACAACTTTTTTATTTACGTACGCTGCAACAGCATTAAGACGAACGACGTAACTTTGTCCTACAGAAAACCGTAACCAATAACGTAATACGTTTGGGAGTACGTTTACGTATGGCGTTCGCTTCGCTTGTAACAGTTTTACGAGCCTGTTTTTACATACAACTTTTTTATTTACGTACGCTGCAACAACATTAAGACGAACGACGTAACTTTGTCCTACAGAAAACCGTAACCAATAACGTAATACGTTTGGGAGTACGTTTACGTTTGGCGTTCGCTTCGCTTGTAACAGTTTTACGAGCGTGTTTTTACATACAACTTTTTTATTTACGTACGCTGCAACAGCATTAAGACGAACGACGTAACTTTGTCCTACAGAAAACCGTAACCAATAACGTAATATGTTTGGGAGTACGTTTACGTTTGGCGTTCGCTTCGCTTGTAACAGTTTTACGAGCGTGTTTTTACATACAACTTTTTTATTTACGTACGCTGCAACAGCATTAAGACGAACGACGTAACTTTGTCCTACAGAAAACCGTAACCAATAACGTAATATGTTTGGGAGTACGTTTACGTTTGGCGTTCGCTTCGCTTGTAACAGTTTTACGAGCGTGTTTTTACATACAACTTTTTTATTTACGTACGCTGCAACAGCATTAAGACGAACGACGTAACTTTGTCCTACAGAAAACCGTAACCAATAACGTAATATGTTTGGGAGTACGTTTACGTTTGGCGTTCGCTTCGCTTGTAACAGTTTTACGAGCCTGTTTCTACATACAACTTTTTTATTTACGTACGCTGCAACAACATTAAGACGAACGACGTAACTTTGTCCTACAGAAAACCGTAACCAATAACGTAATATGTTTGGGAGTACGTTTACGTTTGGCGTTCGCTTCGCTTGTAACAGTTTTACGAGCGTGTTTTTACATACAACTTTTTTATTTACGTACGCTGCAACAGCATTAAGACGAACGACGTAACTTTGTCCTACAGAAAACCGTAACCAATAACGTAATATGTTTGGTAGTACGTTTACGTATGGCGTTCGCTTCGCTTGTAACAGTTTTACGAGCGTGTTTTTACATACAACTTTTTTATTTACGTACGCTGCAACAGCATTAAGACGAACGACGTAACTTTGTCCTACAGAAAACCGTAACCAATAACGTAATATGTTTGGGAGTACGTTTACGTATGGCGTTCGCTTCGCTTGTAACAGTTTTACGAGCGTGTTTCTACATACAACTTTTTTATTTACGTACGCTGCAACAACATTAAGACGAACGACGTAACTTTGTAAGCACGAATTTAAAATTCAATAAAACTTGTGTCGGTTTTCTCCGCCATCATAAGCTCCAATCAAAATATACAAGAAGTTGGAGAGGAAAGCGGGAGGCAGAAAGCAAGTAAATCAATAAACACACTGTGGTTAACGGGATAAAATGACAGCACGGGACGTAATGATTGGATTTTACCTCCAGTTTGCGGATATTGTTTTCGCTACGCTCGTTATGGCTTACGTAAACATATATAGACTTCAAATCGACCAACGTGATTTTATCTCGGTAAGATTTCAAATAAAAAAAAATCAAATGCTTCAATCAGTACACTTCACCCTCAAATATGAAATGTTACAAAATGTTTTTTGTTTTTAGTGAGAACTAGATCATTGTTTAGGCCGGGGTTGTACAGTGATTGTTTTCAATTGTGTGTGAAATTGCAACTTGGAAAAACACCGATATTGCAATCATACTGCAGTTTTTAATTTCACCTCTCGTTAAATCAATTCAACCGAATAGCCCTTCAGGTTTAATAACCTACGTTTTAGGTTACTTTTTTCAATAAAACGTTATTTTGTTATTTATTCAGACAACAATAAAATCGCTGTATGTAACTATCCCGCTAATAACGAGTCCACTTTCGTATTTTAATCAGAATTATTAAGTTATATTTTTTGAGCCGCCTCGGTGGCCTAGTGCAGGGGTCTCCAAACTTTCCAGCCTTAGGGCCATACTGATTACTCCAGTAAGTTCCGAGGGCCAAAACCATATTATCATTGTGTCCGAGGGCCAAAACCACAATTCTGTGTTTCTTTATCCAACTTATCACAAAAACAATAACAATAAGACTACAACAATGTTATGAGTAGTTAGCCCATGACCATATCAATGTAGATGTCATATTAATAATTATTCAACATAAAATTAGAATACTTCAGTAAACTAAATTTAATTTGCTATAAAAAATATGTTCTCTAAAAGGAGTTTTCAAGTATGCTAGCTCTCCGCGGGCCGGACAAAATCTGTCCGCGGGCCGGATGTGGCCCTCGGGCCGTAGTTTGGAGACCCCTGGCCTAGTGGATAGCGGCCTTGGTTTTCACCCCGAGGACCCGGGTTTGATTCCCGGCCAAGGCTTGGCATTTTAATGCTCTATAAATCATCCCATCGTCTGCATTAGCCCAAGTGTGCACAATAGTCGGACGTTAAACACAAAAAAAAACTTTCGTATTTTCAATAAAATATGAAAATTTGACCGAGCGTTCCGCTATGAAATTTAAAGCTGAGCGAAATGAAACACGACCACCAGAAGCACAATTTAGTCAGTTTAAAGAACGCGTTTGTGTGTTTTAAAACTAAATATTTAGGCTTACTATAACGGATTCTAGAAACGGATGTTTAAAAAACCGTAACTAGGTAACGAAAAATAATAAGTTTGGAGGCGTGGTGAACGTGGTGGGGGAAAGCGAAGTTAACTAAAAAACCAAACCAAGACAGAATCACGCTGCGGAGAGCGGAGCACGGTGAGGCTGTTTGACTCCGTTCAGCTCCGTTAGGCCGGGTGGCCACCAAATGCGGAGCGGAACGGACAACGCATTCAAAACCTAACCTATTGTTTTTAACGTAAGTGCGGCTACTGAAAACGAAACGGAGGTAGGCTGAGTCAAGCGGCGTCGCTGAACTCCGCTCCGCACAGCTTCGTCTCTGTCCTGGTTCGGTTTTCAAGTTGCCTCAGCTTTCCCCACCACGTTGACCACGCCTCCAAACTTATTATTTTTCGTTACCTAGGTTACGGTTTTTAAACATATTAGCTGCTAGAATCCGATAAAGTAGGCCTAAATATTTAAATTTAAAAGATATAAACGCGTTCTTTAAACAGACTGAACTCCGCTTCTGGTTTCGTTCCATTTCATTCCTTTCAGGTCCGCTACGCATTTGGTGGGCCTTACGATTTCAGTGGTGTACTTGCACTAAAAACAACAGGTTAGGTTTAGAATGCGTACTTCTCTTCGCTAAGCGCAACTCCGCGTCACATTTGGTGACCGACAGGCTTTCTAAAACGAAACATTTATGCAGATTTGACACCGAATACGGTGGTGAAATGAGATTTACAAAAGAATTCAACAGCCGACATTTTGAAACGGATAAATAAATTTTGTAAAATAAAAAACTGTCAAACATTTACGGAGATCAATTTTTGACCGTAGCTTGAATTTAATCGGACCAAAATTGAGAGCATTAAGGCGCAAAGACACGCATATACTGAATATAAATTTTTTAGATCATTCAAAAACGTGTTCTAAAGATCATGATTAGTGTAGTCCCTATGTTCAGTATAATAATCTGCCTTTCCTAGCTTCGTCAGTTCTTCTTTCGTTGACGCGTTTCGGAGAACCTCCATTTTCAAAAACTATTTCTATAACCTGCCTTCCCTAGCTTCGTCAATTCTTCTTTCGTTGACGCGTTTCGGAGAACTTCCATCTTCAAAAACTATTTCTATAATCTGCCTTCCCTAGCTTCGTCAATTCTTCTTTCGTTGACGCGTTTCGGAGAACTTCCATCTTAAAAAACTATTTCTATAAAGCTTCGTCAATCTTCAAAAACCATTAAAAACTATATCTGCCTTCCTAGCTTCGTCAATTCTTCTTTCGTTGACGCGTTTCGGAGAACTTCCATCTTCAAAAACTATTTCTATAATCTGCCTTCCCTAGCTTCGTCAATTCTTCTTTCGTTGACGCGTTTCGGAGAACCTCCATTTTCAAAAACTATTTCTATAATCTGTCTTCCCTAGCTTCGTCAATTCTTCTTTCGTTGACGCGTTTCGGAGAACCTCCATCTTCAAAAACTATTTCTATACTGGTCACCAATATTATGGCTCGTCCTATTTATAACTTTCTAGCTCCACTCTGCACCCCTCCTCTATTTACGTGCCTGTGTTCAACACGTATGCATTAAAATTTATGCACACGTTTTGAACATTGGCATGTAAATAGAGGAGGAGTAAGAAGTGAACCTGGAAAGTTATAAAAAGGACCAGTATAGAAATAGTTTTTGAAGATGGAGGTTCTCCGAAACGCGTCAACGAAAGAAGAATTGACGAAGCTAGGGAAGGCAGATTATAGAAATAGTTTTTGAAAATGGTGGTTCTCCGAAACGCGTTAACCAAAGAAGAATTGACGAAGCTAGGGAAGGCAAATTATTATACTGAACATAGTCACAATAATCCTAGCAGAAAAGAAGAATATAAAAAGAGTTAGTGTAGTCCCTACGCTCATTTCGCAATCTGGCCGGTCAATAAGTTGATTAACGAACGGACGTAAGTTAATAAACAAATATTATTATTTAATGAATGAGGTGAGTTTGGAAGAGCAGCACGTTAATATGAAACAAGAGCAGGTCAAAATACCACTTCACAGTGTAATCAAATATTTACTGTAGTGCAGGACATTAAAAGCGCTGCTTGAAAACACAAATCCACGAGCCTATACAGCATACTGTACTTCCAGCGGCAAAGTCATGCTAAATAATTTAACGTAAAACAGTAACATTTATTAATAAAAAAATTATAATTCTTAATAAAAAAAAAATCAAAACATTACAATCTGTAGACTACAATACAGGCAGGATATATTATAAAGTACATTTTTTAAATATAAGGTCTCATTTGAAACTACTAGAAGTCATACTGATTCTGAAAATATACATATATACATATATATATATATATATATATATATATATATTTTTTTTTTTTTTTTTTTTTTTTTTGGGTGTTTAACGTCCGACTATTGTGTGCACACTTGGGCTAATGCAGACGATGGGATAATTATTTATAGCGTATGAAAATGCCAAGCCCTGGCCGGGAATTGAACCCGGGTCTTCGGGGTGAAAGCCCAGTACGCTACCAACAAGGCCATCGAGGCGGCTTAATATATATATATATATATATATATATATATATATATATAGTAAGTGGTCGAAGTGGCTAAAACATCGGTCAGTCTACTGCGTCACTCAATTGCGCATCTACAGGTTCTCAGTTCTAGCCGCAGTTGCTCCACTTCCTTTTCTCTTACTGTTAACATTCTTCCCTCGTCCTCATTAGTTTAACTGGCATAAAGTAATATGTGTATATAGTGTGTGTGTGTGTGTGTGTGCGTGCTCGCTCGTGTGTGTACGTAATTATAGACCCACCAGACCTATCCAAAATGTCCAATATTTAAAAGTCCCCAGGTCATGTTCGGTCGAAAAAAATCTAGATGTTTTTAAAATTTTGATTCAAAGAAAATAAATCCTGGTTAAACGTTTTTGACATTTTACGTATTTTGGTATTTACGGATTTTAACAAAAAGGTTTTTGACAAATTTACCAACTTTTCAACTTTTCAACGCTGTTCGATCTTTTCCAGTGTGGATAACAGTAAGTAAAATACAATCAAAAGTCATTTTTATTTTTGGATATCAGAAACGTTTCCAAAGGAACAAACGAAATAGGTACAGTCCGCGCGAGTGACTATCTAGTCCGCGTCAAGACAGTGCAGACGACACGGAAATCAGCTGATCCATTTTTGAATCAGCTTTATAATTCTTAAACAGAAAACACTAAAGTTCACATTTCAACGATCGACACAAGCATTGAATTTAAACGTACTAGAATGATAAACCTTACGAGAGGTGAGCGCTCGCTGCTAGTGATATCTTGCGGCAGAGTGTTAAACTACAGTTAAATAAATAATAGTACTGTATATTTTCTCAAACGTCTCCAGTCACTATCCATGCAGCTAGCGTTCATAACGGCAGGTAGTTCAATTACTTTGACTTTCGTCGCTAATATCGAGCACACTTTATAATAGTGGCTGTACTAATACTATGTTTATATCCAATGCTACTAGTTTACAAGGATAAGAAAACAGAATGTCTTTAAAAGTATGTACTTTATTATTTTAAAGACTTCTAACTCCTACTGTTTTAAATAAATCTTCATATTCTTTCAAATAATAAAAAACATGCGGCAAATAGCTGCTTCGCTTACGTGATATAAGCGAATTTTCCATTTCACAATTTCAATTTTTTATTATGTTAAAACATAAGTTAAAACTTTGAACATCATAACTTGTACATACGTTCCCTTTTCCTTTTAATGAAATTAACAAAGTTGTGTCCTTTTTTAAAACACTGAATAACATAACTTCAACTTTAAACAGAACTTTACAATTTAGTAGTACAATTAATTCCGCAGTACTGCTTATGGTGTTTATTACGGATAGGAATAACAGAACAGGATAGAATGCAGCGCCTGCCTTCCTACTTTGACATGTTTATGTAAAACCGCCTCGGCTAACTTGATGTACGCGGATAAGACAAGCGTTCTCGCCGAAACTCTATTACCGTTACTTGTGTAACCTCGGAGATTTACAAGAGCTGCAGTGATATGCAGATTGGCATTAAAAGACTGGCGGGAACTTCAATGCCGAGCAATTAGTATTGTAATCAGGGCTGTACAAGTATGCTAATACTTATACAGTAACTGCAATCAACAAGACGTTCAATTCGTGTAAGTAAATCACGCACAAGTAAAACTTTATTTGTATTCGCATAAGAAGTGAAGAACTGCGTTTGTTTTTCACAGTACATTATTACAGTGAAATCTCTCTATAGCGGCATTGAAGGAAACGTTAGTTTTCGCCGCTATAGAGAGAGTGTATTTGTAAAATGTAATATACACTATTTTTAATTTGTAATATTGGATGCAAATAAAATTATATGACGTACAGTCTTTAAATTTGTAATATTGGGTGCAAATAAAATTATATGACGTACAGTCTTTAAATTTGTAATATTGGGTGCAAATAAAATTATATGACGCACAGTCTTTAAATTTGTAATATCGGGTGTAAATAAAATTACATGACGCAGTCTTTAAATTTGTAATATTGGGTGCAAATAAAATTATATGACGCACAGTCTTTAAATTTGTAATATTGGGTGCAAATAAAATTATATGACGCACAGTCTTTAAATTTGTAATATTGGGTGCAAATAAAATTATATGACGCACAGTCTTTAAATTTGTAATATTGGGTGTAAATAAAATTATATGACGCACAGTCTTTAAATTTGTAATATTGGGTGCAAATAAAATTATATGACGCACAGTCTTTAAATTTGTAATATTGGGTGCAAATAAAATTATATGACGCATAGTCTTTAAATTTGTAATATTGGGTGCAAATAAAATTATATGACGCATAGTCTTTAAATTTGTAATATTGGGTGCAAATAAAATTATATGACGTACAGTCTTTAAATTTGTAATATTGGGTGCAAATAAAATTATATGACGCACAGTCTTTAAATTTGTAATATTGGGTGTAAATAAAATTATATGACGCACAGTCTTTAAATTTGTAATATTGGGCGCAAATAAAATTATATGACGCACAGTCTTTAAATTTGTAATATTGGGCGCAAATAAAATTATATGACGCACAGTCTTTAAATTTGTAATATTGGGTGTAAATAAAATTATATGACGTACAGTCTTTAAATTTGTAATATTGGGTGCAAATAAAATTATATGACGCATAGTCTTTAAATTTGTAATATTGGGTGCAAATAAAATTATATGACGTACAGTCTTTAAATTTGTAATATTGGGTGCAAATAAAATTATATGACGCACAGTCTTTAAATTTGTAATATTGGGTGTAAATAAAATTATATGACGCACAGTCTTTAAATTTGTAATATTGGGTGCAAATAAAATTATATGACGCACAGTCTTTAAATTTGTAATATTGGGTGCAAATAAAATTATATGACGCACAGTCTTTAAATTTGTAATATTGGGTGCAAATAAAATTATATGACGCACAGTCTTTAAATTTGTAATATTGGGTGCAAATAAAATTATATGACGCACAGTCTTTAAATTTGTAATATTGGGTGCAAATAAAATTGTATGACGCACAGTCTTTAAATTTGTAATATTAGGTGCAAATAAAATTATATGACGCACAGTCTTTAAATTTGTAATATTGGGTGCAAATAAAATTATATGACGCACAGTCTTTAAATTTGTAATATTGGGTGTAAATAAAATTATATGACGCACAATCTTTAAAAAGCAATATTTATGAAATAATACTTTATGAGAAAAGGGTCATATTTTGCCAAAAGTACTGCACAACCGCTTATTCAATTCCTTCAAATTCTGGTTTTCGAATTTTCTTGAAACTATTCCCTTCATTACAGACCTTCTTTATTTTATTTTTATTTTCCAATATCGTGCCAACAGAAGAACTAGCTAAATTAAAATTTCGGTAAACATCTACCATTTTTCGATAAAATTTTCCACTTAGACGCCGTTATATACGGTACTGTAAAAGTATAAAATAATAACCCACTACGCACTGGTTTTAACACTGAATGACGTGTTGACATACTGAGAAATAGGAAGTATGCACGTGTTTCGCCGCTATAGAGAGATTTCTGAAATTTTGTTGGCGTCAATAAAGAAAGTATTACATATTTAAACTATAGGAATGAGAAAGGACCAATAAATTTTGCCGTTATAGAGAGATTTCCGTTATAAAGAGATCCGCAATAGAGAGATTTTTACTGTATTTCAAAATCTAAAATTGTTTCTCTCACTATATGAAGAACAGTGACTGGAACACTCTTCCGAGTAAAAGAATGGTTTTTGCCCAGATATTCAGTCTTCATTCGTGACACAATGAATTTGCAAGTGAGGTTTTGTACCGAGACTGCTGAGTAGCGACCTAAACGTTCATCGAGTCGCTGTCAGAAGTGAATTGAAAACTGCAGCAAGAGATGACTCCAACTTCATCTCCAATGTAGGCTAACTGGTGATAAGACTAGACATTTCGGCCGTAGTTTTGACATAATTATGGAAGTCCAGGACGTTCTTCGTACACTTACACTTGTAGACTTTCAGGGATACGTAGTCATAGAAAACACGCTGGCGAGACATTTCGGCCGTAGTTTTGACACAATTATGGAAGTCCAGGACGTTCTTCGTACACTTACACTTGCAGACTTTCAGGGATACGTAGTCATAGAAAACATGCAGGCGAGACATTTCGGCCGTAGTTTTGACACAATTATGGAAGTCCAGGACGTTCTTCGTACACTTACACTTGCAGACTTTCAGGGATACGTAGTCATAGAAAACATGCAGGCGAGACATTTCGGCCGTAGTTTTGACAAAATTATGGAAGTCCAGGACGTTCTTCGTACACTTACACTTGCAGACTTTCAGGGATACGTAGTCATAGAAAACACGCTGGCGAGACATTTCGGCCGTAGTTTTGACACAATTATGGAAGTCCAGGACGTTCTTCGTACACTTACACTTGCAGACTTCCAGGGATACGTGGTCATAGAAAACACGCTGGCATCACTGCATCCATGCCCAAGGAGTATATTTTGAAGAAGACGGTTAGGAGTTATAGTAAGACATTTTTATGGAAAAATTCCCCAAATTTATTGGCAGCACTTTGTGCTTTAGATTTAAAGTAGAAAGTCACTTTTCAACAAACAAACGGTCAAACAACGCGTTTTCATAAACACGTTTATGATGGCGAATATTATCCTGAAACTCAACCTTTGACAACAATGACGGTTAGCAACAATGTTGCAAATAAAAATATTTTTAACGCGAATTCCGTTCGAAATTAATTTCTGAAATAGGGAACTCAACTAGTAAGAAAATAAAGAGAACTACGTATACAAATATGTATGTACACAAAAACATGTATTTATTTCAAAACATGAAAACATTTCCAAACGACCATTAATCCCAGCAAACTATCGACTACTAAACTGAAAGAAAATGGGAACGTACAACTAAGACAGAGCTATACAGAAAGCATTTATTTTATACAGACTTATTTCTGCAGACATTCCTTATTATAAAGTTGCTTTCTGGGATCGCATTATTATAAATGCATTTCCTTTTTTAACGATGGCCGTACTAACGATCCCCCTCAAACTGATAGAACAAAAAAGACTAGTAGCAACGTGATCCCTTCATTACGGCTGATTTCTTGTGAACTAATAAGACAGATATAATCTTTATTTGGAGCGAAATACGGACCACGAAGGTCATCTCTTCCACTTAACCCCAGATACGAGATTATTAACGAAATCAATTTTTAGAAACGTAAGTTGTAAATTGTGTATTATCTTTATAAACAGTGGTATTTCATAGTCACTACGACTGCCTAGCGTGCACCTAATTCGAAGAATTACCGCTAAACGTTAAGCTGCATTATTGTGGAACAAGACAGTTTTTTTTAAACCTTCGATATTCAAAAACTAAAGATGTCCCACACATTTCTGTTATATTAAAAACAAGAGATCGTTAAAATTACGCTACTACTAGAACTAAAAGATTAAAATTCTGAAAATTATCAAAATTGACAGTATTTTTGAAATCATAATTAGCTAAGAATTCAATAATTCATGGTATAAAAACAATTAATACTAACGTCAAGTTAAAATTATAACGTATAAAACAAGTTACAGTTTTTGCAAGTTTTTTTTCGGCGAAAAACTATTAAGGTTAGCATCGCCGTCAGTAAAAATGAAAATATAAAAAAATAAAAAAACATAATAGTAAAAATAAATTTTAAAAAACAAAATTAAATAACAGGTATAACTATACGACTAAAACTAGTTAACAATGATATAAATCTTAAAAACAACAACTTAGACACAAATTATTGTACGCTGTAAATTGACCGTACAACAATAACAAGGTAAATAAAAGTAATATAAATGTATCTAAAATTAAATAACGAAATAAAAACAACTTTAAAAATTAATAAATAACAAATCATAAACAACATTTTCAGAGCTGTAAAGGGGCCCGACAACAATAACAAAAAAGCCGCCTCGGTGGTCTAGTTGATAGCGTACTGGGCTTTCACCCCGAGGACCCGGGTTCGATTCCCGGCCAGTGCTTGGCATTTTCATACGCTATAAATCACCCATCGTCTGCATTAGCCCAAGTGTGCACAACAGTCGGACGTTAAAAAAAACAACTCAGTATAGATATAGTTTTTGAAGATGGAGGTTCTCCGAAACGCGTCAACGAAAGTAGAACTGACGAAGCTAGGAAGGCAGATCATTATACTGAAAATTGTTAACATTACTAAAACTTAAATTCTACACAGTTTTGAGTGCTGTAGCTCAAAAAATATTGGGGTCAGATAAATGAAGTCCTAAAAATGCCATGTATTGAAGACGTTGCGGTATGGGAAAGCAAAACACAATGCACTATGTAATGTAACTAGCGTACAATGTGTAAACAGACCAACACGGAATAGTTTATCATACACTTGTCACACATTAACACAAGCACGACACACCGTACTTTGTCCTCACTTTGCTTAACCTTGGGAAGAAAAGATCTTTTTATTTCACGTGAAATGTCGCTGCTCTAAGTAGGTCATACGATACTGTCTAGTACTTAGCGGCATTAGGCCGAATTTAATGAAATAATTAAACAGAACGATATTAATCACAATAAAAAAAATATTATCAGTTCAGTCACTGAAATCCTTCCATTTGAAGAGTGTATATTCATATTAGTTTAGAAACAAATTTAATTACATTATTGTAACATAGCCACCGGACCACATATTCAAATGATTAGGATTATGACCTATTCTTCGTGTCAAAAGGCTACCGCGGTTTCGAAACTCTATCGTTTCATCTTCAGGCCGTTACACAAAATGTTAAATCCCTTTATCGAGGTCGTCACAAAGTCAAACAAAACATTAAAACAAACACCACAAACACTGAGCACAATTATATGTTTAAAATATTCATCATGAAATTCGGCTCGGCCAAGCTACACACGCGACTCGTACGTCGTTAAATTTAATTACACCATTTTAATTAGGTGTAAATTTAATTACACCCACTTGAATTGTTTGTAAATCAAACACAAAAACAATAGTGTTTAAATAAATCTGTAAATTCAGTTACATTTAGTGTTTAAAATAAAAGTAGATTTTATAGTTCAAGGTCATGTGAACTACTTTACTTAATTTCTTCATACGCTGCTAAGTTTAAAAGTAATAAACCGTAAACTTCCATTAATACACAACGAAGAATAAAAATAGGTCTAATTACGGACCAATGTGATGTGTGCAAGACTGCTGCCCCATGCTGAAAGAGTTAGGTGGATACCAGTGTGGGTTTAGAAAAAATAGATCAACTTGTGATCAGTTTTACTCGCTCAGAATGATAGTGGAGAAGGGAAGAGAATATGATCTCCAGACCCATCATTTGCTCATTGATTTCAAATCAGCTTATGATAGTATACAAAGAGAGGAACTGTATGACGCCCTTATAGAACACCAAAACTAGTGCGGCTGATTAGGATGACCTTGCAGAATTCAAGATACATGGTCCGTATACAGGGACACATCTCACCGGAATTTGGTACCAATAAGGGTCTGTGACAAGGAGACTCGTTCCTGTTTACTATGTAATCTAGTTCTCGAATAGTATGAGAAGCGGATATTGAGCAAAGCGGCACCATATTGCACAAGTCCATACAACTCTTAGCCTATGCTGATGATGTGGATATTATAGGAGGTCTCTTCGGGATATTGTTGTTGTTTTCCAATGGCTTCCGCTGGCTCACGCCATCTTTGATCTTGCTTCCCAGTAGAGGCCAAGGAGGTCTCCTCTTCTCTGCTTCTCTTCATCTAATTTTCTGCAGACCAGGAGATGGTCCTTGTTCATGATGGTGTCTGGGCATTCACACAATGTGCAGTTGTCATAGTTTAGTATCTTAATTTTCTTCAGGTGTTCATTCAGACAGTCGTGTCCAGTTGTCAGCCGAAAGACCGCGACAGATGTCCTCCTCTGGAGGTCCTTAACCTTCCCATACAAGTCTAATACATTCTCATAAGGCTTGTTCTTTATGTCTTCCTTGACTTTGTAAATTCAAGATAAGATGTTCGCTTCAGTGCACTAATCCGAGCCTCCAGTGTGAGCATTCTTTTTGGTTTCTGCACTATAAGGGTTCCTTTTTGGCCAGCTTGTCTGCCTGCTCATTCCCTTGTATGTCTACATGTGACGGGATCCACTGCAGAACCCATTCCTTGGTAATGTGTTTAACTACTTTGTATTTCTTCTGGATCGATTCTATCATAGAGCCTGCAGATATGTTGTCAGCAATTGCTTGATATATTGCTGACAATATATTGATATACTGCAATTGCTTCGGGATATTAAAAGTTCGTCAGTTTGATGGAGGCAGCAGAGAACTAGGAGTCCGGGTAAATTGAGGATAAAACCAAATACCTTCACTTCAGGGGCCCAGCAACTCATCCATCCTTCGTAAAAGTAGGAGGATATAAGTTCGAAAGAGTGGATACTTTTGTATACCTGGGATCCCTAGTTACCAGGGACAACGACGTATCCCAAGAAATGAGAAGAGTAATGCTGGCTAATAGGAGCTATTTTGGACTAAAAAGGCACACGGGAAGACTAAATAGGGCTTACATCTAGGAAGACAAAAATCCTATTGTATAAGACATTAATCTGACCGGTGCTAACGTATATTCCGAGAGCTTTGTAAACAAGAAAGACGAAAAGCCGCTGCTTACATTCGAGAGAGAAATTCTTCGACGAATTTACGGCCCAGTGCAACATGGAAGGGGCATGGAAGCGGAGAAAGAATGCAGAGCTACAGCAGCTCTTCCAAGAAGCGGACATTGCCAAAATAATAAACTCGGCAGGCTTAGATGGGCGGGCCATGTTGTTAGAATGTCCACTGAGGAGGTCCCCAAGAGGCTCATGGGGGAGGAATTACATCGATCCAGGAGAGTAGACCCAGACTGAGATGGGTGGATGCTAAGGAACTGCTAAACACAAGGAACTGGAGGGTTGCTGCATTAGAGAGGACAGGTGGAAACGAGTTGAGGAGGAAAAGACCTAGAGATGGGCTGTAGTGCTGGATATTATTGTTATTTAATTATGAAAATAAGTATTTAAATCAAAACGAAACTTAAATTTGATTAAATATATCCATATATCAAATTTGAGCGATATTGATTAAACCATCATTATGTCTGCAGACGAGAAATGGCATAATTTCAAAACCCATTTGTAAGTAGGCTACTTAGAGCAACGTGATGTGTTTAGAAATTTATTAAATAACGTGTTTTAGTAAAGCGTTCATCTGAAATAATAAAAACACACGTTATTCCAGCAACAACAAAAAGGCTTATAATTTCTTTATAAGAAAATAGAATTAACTGAATTGTATTGATTCAATCAGTGATTCGATTTAATTGAAATCACGTAAGAAATCAATAAAAATTTTATTAAAAATACTCGTACAATTGAACGCCTTGAAAATGAATTTAGCAAGAATAACACACTTACTACTGTTTGTCGAATATAAGACGTTTCTGACACTTCAATTATCTTTTAATTAAAACCATGTTGATTATCTTTTAAACAATTCTACATTAACCAACCGTGACGTTTACCAACGATTATTTGATTTGTAAAATTATACACAGAAATCACAATTACTAAAAATGGAAAACTGTTATTACTTTTCTTTGTCCTGAAAACGTCTTTTATATAATGTCAAGTTTGGGTCTATTAAACAAAAACATTTCCTTAGATACGCAGAATAATGTCATTTGAAAATAACTTGTAAAACGAAAGTTTGTTAAATAAACAAGCAAAGGCATAAACAAATAAATTGTATTTAACTGCCTTATTTGTATTTATCACACTTACTGCCCAGCATTCGCAGACGATCTTGCCCTACTAGCAAGTACGGTGGAAGAGGCTGAATTACAGATCGTTGAACTTGAAAAAATTGCAGCAAAACAAGTCTAGTTTGAAAAGACGGACCTTCCGAACCGAAACACCAGCCATTCAACTGAGCAATGATAAACAAATTAAGATTGTGAACAAGTTCAAGTATCTTGGAGAAATTATAGCCTGGAACACAGACGAGAAACCATCGATAGTAAGCAGAACATACAAACTGAAACAAGCGCAACGACTCACCTGACCAACCTACAAAAAGAAATCGCTCTCAATGAATGCCAAATTTCGACATTATATGTTGTTAAACCTGAGGCAAGGCAAGTGAAGATTAAATCAATAATTGATAAACAACAGATAGAAGAATCATTAGAACACTAACAAGAAACACCAAGTGAATGGCCAGTGGAGATTACTACCGAATGAAGTGGTATATCGAGAAAGTGAGTCAATAATAGACATGATGCGGAAAAGGAGAACTTGCTTTTTTCAGCCATATAGCACGCCTTCCAGAAACCCATCCAGCTATTTAGCTATTTCTGGAAGATTAAAACGCAGAATAATTGGTTCAAACCCAGAGTGATTTAGAAGAGTTAAATTTGACGGTGCCTCAAATTGAAGGTAGAGCAGAGAAGAGGATTCTAAGGAATAAATATCTGCGATTCAAGCTAACATTTGAACGAAAGACCTATATACCATAACTGATGAACAGGCAGCCAGGTCGGACAGGATGAAAGACATTTTGGGAACGGAAGAAGAGGCTGAAACGCTAGTCTCTATAGCGATGTTGGACATGGAACTGTATGGACTGATTGAAGTGCTCCAATGAGAGCATAAACTAAGGAAAAAACAAGTAAAGGCATAAAGAAACGAAAAATACAGAACAGTAGCTACATACATTTTTGTATCATTTAGTGACCTAAATGATAATAAATTAAACGAAAACAGCCACTGATAACCTTCGCGAACAGATTTCTGGTGATTTATTACCAGTCGATAACTGCACTATTTAACGACAAAAATCTGCCGAGATTTATCTCATGTTAGTTACGTTAGAGCCTACTTTGAGGCCAGAGTATTCAATACCCTGAACGTATTTAGTAGACACTGTCTTGTTAGTTTAACTATTCACATTCTATTTTTTTTAAGCCCTCAATGGAGCACATTTAGTCAGTTTTGGTTCTTTTGGGCTTTCAACTTTGGTTCTTTTAGGTTTTTAAGATTCTCCTAATACTTTTTCAGTCTTATAGATCTCTGTAGTCTAACTTCCTCCGAGTAAAAAGGCAACTCTTTTTGTTCCTTCTTTAAATTTTAATCTAGTTTTTTATTCCTAAGGATTGGTTTTTCCCTTCCTTCTTTCAGACGTTTCTCCGTTATCCCTAATTCTTTTAGGTCCTGTTCCACTTCCTTAAGCCACTCATTCTTTACTATCATCTTGAGTTGATAATTTAGGAGTTTTTTCGTCAGTCTTTCTTCTGGTAGCCTTATTAGGCTACCACATTCTATTTATATTAAATATTTTACAAACAAATTTCTTTGTAACCGTTATATATCTATATTTTTGGACTAAGCAATTTGGGGCTCGCTGGTCAAGTGGCTAAAACATCAGTCTTCTGCGTCACTCAACTGCGCACCTAAAGGTTCTCAGTCGCAGTTGCTTCCGTTGCTTTTCCCTTACCGTTGACACTGATCCCTCGTCCACAACAGGCATTAAGTATAAATGTAATAGCATTGCCCGTCGTTGCTTCGCCCACGAAACTTAAACTGTTTCAGTAATGTAATAATTTAGAAACATAAAAAAATATATTAATAAAAGCATGATCATCTAAACTCCAATTATACCTCTTTTTTACATTTTACATATACGATCCAAAACAAATAATTTTTCAATGCAAAATTGTATACCCCATTTTTTTTTTCATTTTCACCCCCTTTCAATTTTAGGGGATGAGTTTTGGGAAATGGTGAAAAACATATTTCATTACTTATATTTAAGAGTGACTATGTTACGTTTTAAGAAGGTCAGACGAAAATCATATTTTTTCCAATAAAAATTATTGTACCTCATTTTTACCTCTTTAGGGGTTGAATACTGGAAAATCGTTTTTCAGTGCACCCCTACATGTGGTGGTAACCCAGAAAATTTCAAATCTTTAGTTATTATAGTCTCGGATATACGTTGATTATTAAATTTGGACTGGGTAAGTAGTTTATTGGCCTTAAAATCAACATTTTTCAAAATCCTTTCTTAGTGCACCTCGACATTTTGTAAGAAGGTACCCTGAAAATATCAAGTCTCTAGCTATAATAGCCTTGACTGTACGTTGATTATTAAATTTGGACTGGGTAAGTAGTTTAATGACGTCAAAATCAAAATTTTGCAAAATCCTTTCTTAGTGCACGCCTATATGGTACATAAATGTACCCTGAAAATTTCAAGTCGCTAGCTAAAATTGTTTTGGCTCTAGTGCTTTGTTACGAATTTTCATTGAAATGTGAGGTATTTGACCGGCAACCCTTGAAATGAACGCTGATCCCAGTATGTAGGTTATGAGAGCGTTTTAGAGGGTATATAGGCTATAGGTGTGTGTGTGTGTGTGTGTGTATATATATATATATATATATATATATATATAAAATATGATACATGATTTTTTTTGGGTCGTTTTTGAGGGTCTGGAACTTACCCACTCCCAAACTTACTTAGAGGAGGAAGTGCTAATGCTCATTTCACAATAAAAATTAGCTAATAACAATATAATACACAAACAATTATAGCTAACCGATTCAGTTCAATAAAAAAATACCCTTACGACTTGTAAGTGGTGTACACAAAATACACAATTAGACGAAGAAGCCAAAGAAAACGGTTAGTGAAAACTAACAACCCACTAGTGGTGGGGCAGAAAACACCAAACTGTTGAAAAAAACTGCTTTTCAATAAACGACAAACTGCTTTTTCATACGGAAACAAGCAGTTGAATTTGGACTGGTTTATGATTTGTTAAACAAGGAACGGCTTTCCGCACTACCACACCTACGTTCTATTCGAACGTTGCCGTAAGCGCTAAAACTGTTTTCCTGTTGTTTGCCTGTTGACTGTTTTTCTTCTACCTGCTTTTATGCTTTTTCCCTTTATTTCAAAGTTGCTTGTTGTGAAGTAAGAACAGTTTGGTCAATGTCAACGTTTACCTCCATTTTGTTGCGAGTTGTAATAACAACCTCTCACATTTTGTAGATACAGAGCGTAATTTTATTTAAACATATTTTTTATATTTATTATCAATCATCAATATTTTTTAATCGACTAAAAATATTCTAAATCGTTTGCATAAATGTGCAAAGGACTATTTAATTTTTAAGTAAAAAAAAAGAATGCTTCTATTAGAAATTCATTGCATTTTGTAAATATAAAATGGCATATATAATTATTACGTTTTGATAATGTAATATATTTTAATATATATATATAGTAATATACAATATTTTATATTACTACACTTGTAAGGATTATTTTTATCCTTTCTAAATGCTTTATACCCAAAAACAGTTAAGGACATGGTGGCAGTGGGAATGAAAAAGTAGTCTTAGAAAACTGAATGTATGTGCTTTATGTTTTAGCTGCTAATATAAGTTTTACTTTCAGTTTTCTAAACCTGTTTTTCCCAACTGTTTTAAAAAGCAGTTTTTTTCCTCAACAAACAGTTTGTTGACGTTTTGTAAAAATAGCAGAAACGCCCACCTCTACAACCCACAAAAATATTTACATTTAAGCGAATAGAAAGTTTGCTATTTTCTCGTGAACCAAAACAATGTCACGAACGTTTCACGGCAGGCCACGTGATGTAAACATAGCTCTTCTCAGTAAAGCACGCAATATTCAGTACAGAGCGAGAGCACAATGTAAATATTGACAATGGAACACCTTTGGTTATATAAGATAACCTCACACCTTTCAACACAACAGCAAACCGATTAGGTATATCAGAGATACGGCTGATGGCTGGGTTTAATGGACTTTATTTTCAGATATTACCTAAGGTGTGATATCATTGGCCTCTCGGTCCAGATTATCCGGGTGATTCACAAGCCGCCCGACCGCATCCTCTTTAGTATTACAAGAGTTATTAGTTAAATTACACAGTACGGGGACAACGCATATCCTTAAATCGAGGTCATACTAGTGTCGACTGAAATAATAAATCACTTGGTCGTTGAAATAAATCACTTATACAATTACCGGAAGAGGGCGGGAATTAAAACTGCACACACAGGAATTTAGAATGTAAGCTTCTACTTTAATCTGGCTAAATGAGACGTTTACTGCTTAGTTCCGAGACTG
>CM040183.1:19650184-19652684 GCA_022606455.1 Callitettix versicolor | reverse complement strand
ATAATTACAGCAATTCACTATAAATACGCTGTCAAGAATGTGTTGGGGGCTCCGTAAAGTGTAAGTCTATGAATAATTACAGCAATTCACTATAAATACGCTGTCAAGAATGTGTTGGGGGGCTCCGTAAAGTGTAAGTCTATGAATAATTACAGCAATTCACTATAAATACGCTGTCAAGAATGTGTTGGGGGGCTCCGTAAAGTGTAAGTCTATGAATAATTACACCAATTCACTATAAATACGCTGTCAAGAATGTGTTGGAGGCTCCGTAAAGTGTGTCTATGAATAATTACAGCAATTCACTATAAATACGCTGTCAAGAATGTGTTGGGGGCTCCGTAAAGTGTAAGTCTATGAATAATTACAGCAATTCACTATAAATACGCTGTCAAGAATGTGTTGGGGGGCTCCGTAAAGTGTAAGTCTATGAATAATTACAGCAATTCACTATAAATACGCTGTCAAAAATGTGTTGGGGGCTCCGTAAAGTGTAAGTCTATGAATAATTACAGCAATTCACTATAAATACGCTGTCAAGAATGTGTTGGAGGCTCCGTAAAGTGTAAGTCTATGAATAATTACAGCCATTCATTATAAATACGCTGTCAACAATGTGTTGGAGGCTCCGTAAAGTGTAAGTCTATGAATAATTACAGCCATTCATTATAAATACGCTGTCAACAATGTGTTGGAGGCTCCGTAAAGTGTAAGACAATGAATAATTACAGCCATTCATTATAAATACGCTGTCAACAATGTGTTGGAGGCTCCGTAAAGTGTAAGTCTATGAATAATTACAGCCATTCATTATAAATACGCTGTCAACAATGTGTTGGAGGCTCCGTAAAGTGTAAGACAATGAATAATTACAGCCATTCATTATAAATACGCTGTCAACAATGTGTTGGAGGCTCCGTAAAGTGTAAGTCTATGAATAATTACAGCCATTCATTATAAATACGCTGTCAACAATGTGTTGGAGGCTCCGTAAAGTGTAAGACAATGAATAATTACAGCCATTCATTATAAATACGCTGTCAACAATGTGTTGGAGGCTCCGTAAAGTGTAAGTCTATGAATAATTACAGCCATTCATTATAAATACGCTGTCAACAATGTGTTGGAGGCTCCGTAAAGTGTAAGACAATGAATAATTACAGCCATTCATTATAAATACGCTGTCAACAATGTGTTGGAGGCTCCGTAAAGTGTAAGTCTATGAATAATTACAGCCATTCATTATAAATACGCTGTCAACAATGTGTTGGAGGCTCCGTAAAGTGTAAGTCTATGAATAATTACAACCATTCATTATAAATACGCTGTCAAGAATTGTTGGAGGCTCCGTAAAGTGTAAGTCTATGAATAATTACAGTAATTCATTATAAATACGCTGTCAAGAATGTGCTTGAAGGTTCCATGAAGCCTCTTCAAGTGGACATTCATTAGAAATATGGTGTTTTTGAATGCTCGTATTGTATTTTCAAAGTATTCCGCACGAATACAGGCCTACACGATGCAGCAGTTTGGCGTGGCACACACACCTAGCTGTTGTCTCAACTCCATCACCAATTTCAAAAACCACTTGTACCATAAAATTTAAAAAAATCACTAATCATTAAGAATTTTGTATATTTTTTGTGTAACGTTGCATATTATTTTATTCATACAAAGCCCTATAATTTGGTCTGATATATTTTATACACAGTCTGTCTCCAAATTGTTGTACATTTTTCAAAAAGACTACAATTCTTAAAACAATACATGTAATAAAACCCCATTACTACAGTCTCGTTTTACACAAATTGCATACGTTTTTCACATAGCGATCTAGTTAGAACACTAATAAACTATTCATATCTAACCTAAATTAATACATTAATTACTAAGTTTTATCCATTGATAATCACTTAGTCTAAAATAATTAGTCTCTTGGGTAATGTGACTTAATAACCACAACAGTTTAAATGGCTTTACTCTTTTCAGTCTTCTGACTAAGCCATCGTTACTGAGTAGCTGGAGGGCTTCGACATTGATGTGTTGATTAGTCTTTGTTCGAGACTTTGAGCGAATATTCTGACTTCATTATCGACAGATGAAACCTAAATATGTGTATGTAAGTTGTCATCAACGATACCACGAAGTACATTATTTTGAAAACGTTGTATAACATTTTGTCTGGCACAACCCCACAATTAAATACTTGAGTCGCCTCGGTGGCTTAGTTGATAGCGTAATGGGCTTTCACCCCGAGGACCCGGGTTCGATCCCGGCCAGGGCTTGGCATTTTCATACGCCATAAATCATCCCATCATCTGCATTAGCCCAAGTGTGCACAATAGTCGGATGTTAAAAAAAAAAAACCAATTAAATACCATCTAAGTCTGTATCGGTTTAAAGACCTGCTGACAAAGTAATAGCTTGCTGGATACGGATAAGGAAGAACGGCATAAATATGAGAATATTTTCAAAACATACCCAATGACAGTTCTGTGGT
>CM040183.1:19542684-19645184 GCA_022606455.1 Callitettix versicolor | reverse complement strand
TACTGGGCTTTCACCCTGAGGACCCGGGTTCGATTCCAGGCCAGGGCTTGGCATATTTTCATACGCTATAAATCAACCCATCGTCTGCATTAGCCCAAATGTGCACAATAGTCGAACGTTAAAAAAAAAAATCAGAATATATGTGCACAAGTTTTTAATCTTATAGTCATCGCCGTGAATAACTGCATAAATTTAACTTCATAAAATTTTATTTAAAATAAAAAAATACACACTATCCTGACCGACAACAGCTTAATAAATGTACAGGCCTACTGTATCCCCTCTAAACGTGCTCTAAAACTCGCCATAGAGTTACAATACATAATGTACGGATAGCACAGGCCTAGGTTAGGTTAGTACCTTGATTTCCATTGGTGTGCCATCGTGTTCCACGGCCACAATCTTTTATAAACTGTCACAACACAAACATCACAACAATCACAACGCTCACGTTCACTACCACATATACAACAGAACTGACTAAGTGACTACAGGAACAGCTGACGACGGCATGAGGCTCACGGTGGAGGGGGACGTTGACATCACGAAGTAGTGGGAGGGATAACTGACTCACGTGCTACCTCTACAGTGTTCTGCTAAACGGAAGTATTTTTCTTTTAACCACCAATGAGCTAAACAGATCAGTTTATACTAAACCTTTTGATTCAAACCGATTTGGACGAATTTACTTTTTTGTAATACTACAATATTAATAATGTTGACTTTTCTGATTCTCTTTATTTCGCTACTGTCTTGTAGATTTATTTATTTTAAGGCGAAAAGCACATTGAGGCTATTATTGCCTCCCTAAATGTTAAGTGTGAGTGTAAAGTGTTACGTAAAGTGTAGTGTTGTAAGTGTAAGTGTGTGTTAGACTCGGGTACCGCGAGGAACGTCTAAATCCTCTCAACAGATGCAACTAGTCTGCACCCCTGAGGGGGCTGTCTTGTAGAATGGTAATGGTCAGATACAACGCAATTTTTACTGTTTTGTTATTTTCTTTATTAAAAGAAATTTCTTCTAAGTATTTTTTTTTTGCACCATAACGTTCGACTATTGTGCACACTTGGGCTAATGCAGACGATGGGATGATGTATAGCGTATGAAAATGCCAAGCCCTCGCCGGGAATCGAACCCAAGTCCTCGGAGTGAAAGCCTAGTACGCTATCCACTAGACCACCGTGGCGGCTTGATTGTCTTTATTCCGCTACTGTCTTTTAGATTTATTTATTTTATTTTAAGGCGAAAAGCACATTGAGGCTATTATTGCCTCCCTAAATGTAAGTGTGAGTGTAAAGTGTTACGTAAAGTGTAGTGTTGTAAGTGTAAGTGTGTGTTAGACTCGGGTACCGCGAGGAACGTCTAAATCCTCTCAACAGATGCAACTAGTCTGCACCCCTGAGGGGGCTGTCTTGTAGAATGGTAATGGTCAGATACAACGCAATTTTTACTGTTTTGTTATTTACTTTGTTACAATAAATTTCTTCTAAGTTTAAGTAGCTCCATCAGTTAAATATATATTTGAATGTACTGCATCTGTTTTAATAAACTTTGTAGCAAATTTGAATACGAGCAAACCAGTGAATCCAAACTCTACTAAGGACTTGACATTTCCTGGTTCGTACAGTATCAGCAGCCTGACAACTTAAGTTCAACAGTCCGACTCCATGTCCGGCTCTTTCTATGTCGATCGAGGAGGGGCAGTCCTTCCCTTTTCCGCGTTGGACGATCAGGAGAAAAACAGGAGTAAAAACAATAATCAGTTTTAACAAGAATTATTGTGAGCCGCCTCGGTGGCCTAGTTGATAGCGTACTAGGCTTTCACCCTGAGGACCCGGGTTCGATTCCCGGCGAGGGCTTGGCATTTTCATACGCCAATAATAATAATCATCCCATCGTCTGCATTAGCCCAAGTGTGCACAATAGTCGGACGTTAAACACAAAAAAAGAATTATTGTTTCTTTTTCCAACTTACCGCTCAATCCCCTTGTGACTACGTTATTTTTTTTGGAAGCGGATAATCTCCACAGTGTTTGTGAAAAGTGTCAATTGAACAAAGGATATGTATTTTAAAAACGGTGAGAAATTAACATTTTAAAATTAATTATATAATTATTATTCATTTTTAACACAAAGTGATAGCTACAACCATCCACCACCAGTGTACGCACACTGGGATGGCAGATGGCTGAGCGCAACGTTTTTCCCTTTTTTTTGCCGGCGAAAAACTGATGGGGTTATCAGCGCCGCTCTGAATGTCAACGGTCTACCCGTATCCATTCTGCAAGATAAACGTGAAACGATCTAAAACGATATATGAATTTATTCTTGCTTGACTATGTACCCAGTTTTGGAAGATTGTTTCATGTAAGTCCAGTGTCCTGCAACTATGCATCTTCAGATTGTTGGACTACTTTGATACGAAAAGAATTATCTTCTAGGTACAAACTGTACTTCCGATCTTCTAATTCTATACAATTTTTAATATTCTCTTTTATTTTAAACACATGTTTCTATCTCCTCTTTCTCTTTCTCTCTCTCTCTCTCTCTCTCTCTCTCTCTATATATATATATATATATATATATATATATATAGAGAGAGAGAGAGAGAGAGAGAGAGAGAGAGAGAGAGAGAGAGAGAGAGAGAGAGAGAGAGAGAGAGAGAGAGAGAGACAGACAGACAGACAGACAGAGAGAGGGAGAGAGAGAGAGACTGAATGTTTTGGTACGCAATTATGCAAATATACTGACCAAATATTGAATTTCATCTTAATCGATTTAACCCTTCTCCCCCTCTCTCTCTCTCACACACACACACACACCTCTTTCTACTTTAAGGTTAAGTGAGAAGATAAGACATAATGACCCGAACTACCTCTCAAAAACGACAATAAACCAAGCAATCAATCTCTCATCCCCTCTTTCGCACAAAAACGCGTGCATTCAGAGTACAAGCGTGGACAGAACTTTCTCATATGGGTGTCGAGGCTGAAAATCGCAACGTTTGATCAAAACTCCTCCCACGTGATTGTCATGATTATTTTAAAAATTAAAGTTAGTTTCTTTCGAAATATTGTAAAACAGTTGTATTAACATATAGGCCTACACAATTAATTATTAAATAAAGTACGTATCGCGTTTCAAGCGCGATTCTAACCCTAGCATCAATTACCGCGCCGATAGTGCGTAACTTCTCAATACAATACTGTAAAATAACTTAACACTTCAAACTGTTTTGAATACATTAACGGTGTTTATTTAGAAAACACTGGGACCGTCTCCAGAGCGTAGATACTGCTTTACAAAACAAATACAATATTTATACAAACAACTTCCGCTCAAAAACCCAAAACAAACAAGGCGATCCGGTTTTACTGAATTTACGGTTATTTATAATTAATATCATGCTTACTCGGCATACAATTATTTTTTTGTGTTTAACGTCCGACTATTGTGCACACTTGGCCTAATGCAGATGATGGAGTGATTTATAGCGTATGAAAATGCCAAGCCCTGGCCGGGAATCGAACCCGGGTTCTCGGGGTGAAAGCCCAGTACGCTATCAACTAGGCCACCGAGGCGGCTCAATTATAAATTATTGGCGCACCATAATCGCAGGATACAAGACGCGGGACTCTGAAATGAGAACACGCCTAAGCTACAGATTATCAAAATCAATTACTGTGCTGTTTGAATTTCGCGTATCAAAATTTTCATTCACCAATCAACCATTTCAATGACGAAATCTGAATGCCGCGATTATACTGTACGCCGACACTTAACAAAAATATATTTCAAACTGAAATACCTAGGAATACAACAAATTATATAAAGTGAGATAAAATATAAATATGATACTGATAAAAATTAAGATGTTTCAAGTTAGCCCTCACGCTCTGATAGGTCCGTTGCGGTCGACAGCGTCTAGCCGTTATTTAACCTGTACTGGGCATTGGATTTAATAAGCATTAGCACTTTGCAGTGTTCTGTGATCTCCCAATACTGTTAAACATAAAGCTGTGATATTCCTAGCCCACCGCTGGTGCATCCTGCAACGGAACTAACGATTGTATGGGGTCTACAAATTCGGAAGGTGTAATAGCCTAGAGATATATTAAATTAGAAATTCGTTTTTCTTTCGACAATACCGTGTTATAAGTTAAAGATCGACCTGTGTAATAAGATAGAGGTTCCGTACTGTGTATTAACTTAGAGACTACAGTTCCGTCAAGTGTGTTGCACCGTGTGTATATGTTGCCGACGCCGCTGCTTACAGGCGCTTCAGTATCGTTTATCTAACAAGTAGAATTCGCTTAGTTAAAGAAAGATATATTATTAAAATATAAAGTTCATTTGGATAGGTTTTGTTCTTAAAGGCTTATGTGCAATGCTGTAAATGTATATTAATTTACATATGTAGTAGTAACAGTAATAGTAATAATAATATAAAAATATTGTTTGAAGGCTGTTTTATTCAAACCATATCCGAATTGAATTAAGAAAACAGCCCTATGAATTAATGAATTCATATAACTTACGTTGTTTTTTTTCAATAAAACACCAATATTTCTATTTTTCTATACAGATAATTGTCAAAAATAAACATTTAGATATGTTGTTGACCATAGTATTGAAAATATATTCAACTGTAAACTGTAAAGATACTGAAGCGCCTGCAAGCAGCGACGTCGGCAACATATACACACGGTGCAACACACTTGACGGAACTGTAGTCTCTAAGTTAATACACAGTACGGAATCTCTATCTTATTACACAGGTCGATCTCTAACTTATAACACGGTACCGTCGAAGGAAAAAGGAATCTCTAAGTTAATAAATCTCTAAGCTATTACTCATCCCCTACAAATTGACACTTTGGCCTACAAAAACTATTATTGTCAACTGATTATTTTGCTTGCGAAATTCAATATAAACAACCACCGTGAAAAAATAATTACAATAATCTCTGTAGGTGGCTAACCTACTGACGTCATTGCTACTATTTTCAAAAACTATAGAGCATTGCGTAAACATTTCAACATATGACAATTAAATCTGGCACATTTTAACTTAGACAAATTCGTTATCTGCCGTTACTAACCCATAAAAATACACTGTTACAAATTTGGAACAACTAAATTGTTTTCGTTGTTTTAAAATGTTAATCAATTAAAGTGCAAAATTAGAGAAGCCATTTTTTTTGTAACCAAGGTCAAAGACTGTACGAGTCTAGAAAGCTGCGTGTTTTGTGTTACTGTTTGCCTTCGCGATTCGCAATCCTGGAAATAAAGAAAACGAAATAATGTAATTGAAATTTAATTGTTTCGTTTGGACACATGACCCCACCCAAATTGGGCGTAGCCACTTCTAACAATCCGCAATCATTGTATTACAGATTACAGCAAACAATATCCGGACATTTCTGTAAATTTTGTTGATTAACAATCTTATCTGCTTACAATATCAGTTTGTAATCTATCAATCTTCCAGATTTTATAAATTAATAGTCCTAAATGTTTGAAGTACTCACTGAGAGTTTCAAATAAGTGGTGCAAACCTGCGAACACATTGCACACACTTTATCAAGTACAAAGAAAGCACTTAAACATCAAAATATAATTAGGTATTGTATTTCAAAAAAAAAAAAACAAAAAACAAAAATACTATTATTTTTTTCTTTTAATTTTCGATTCACTTCCTAACTATAAATTTCTTTTACGTGTTTCACAGGACTTGAGTATTGAATTTTCGTATGCGATCAAAATTTAGGTAAGTACAGATAAAAATGAAGGGTCAATTTGGAGAAAAACGTGATTTTCCTTACAGGAGCGCGCACTCACGCACACGCACACACACTCGCGCGAGCGCACACACCAGGAAAATTACCATTGTTCTCAAAATTGGTCCTTTCAGTTTTAGGCCTACCTAAATTTTGATCACATATGAAAATTCATAACTCCAGCCATTTGTACACATAAAAGAAATTTACAAGTAGAGCTTAATTAGAGGAGCGGATCGTGTAATATTAACACCTTCTTACCTAACAAATGGTAGTTCAATAAAAATCAGAAAATAACCTAAAAAATCAGTCTTCGTTAAAGTTAAAATTTTCAAAACTACAATCATATTATTCCACCATTTATTATAAGATAAACCTAATAACATTTATAAAATTCGAAATTTTTACAAATTCAGATCTATCCTGATTGAAAATTCGCCACTGATTCGACTTAAAGCCCCAAAATGTGCTGTATTAGTAAATCAACATTACGGTGTTTTAGTACACGCAGGCTACTAACCACAAGTTACAGTATTTGTTTAACGACATTGTATAAAACTTTGAATGTAGGAAGGCGGTAATTTTATTGTCTTTTAAAAAAAAATATTCGACGATTTTAAGAAACAGAGCTTTTTACAAGTTAAAAATGTCTTCGAAATTTCAGTTTTTAATCTGACATAAAGTCTGGCGAAGTGATTTTAATGTTTGTGAACAGCTTCATTATTTTTTACAGAAATACTGGAACATCTGAAACGGTTTTTATTTTTACGGCAAAGTACGGCCTATTGAGCTTTGTTTTCAGGCCACCAGAATGCAGTGGTAGTGTGGCCTAACTGTGTACTGATTAAACAAATTAATTGATTTTTGTGGAATTTAGAAAAAAGATGTATAAAATTTTACACTACGTCTGTTGTACAATTTTTTTTTTTATAGTATCATCACTGAACAAAGAACCAAAAGGTAAACTAACCGCCTTGGTGGCCTAGTTGATAGCGTACTGGGCTTTCACCCCAAGGACTCGGGTTCGATTCCCGGTCAGGGCTTGGCATTTTCATACGCTATAAATCATCCCATTGTTTGCATTAGCCAGCCCAAGTGTGCGCACAATAGTCGGACGTTAAACACCCAAAACAAAAAGTACTACTATTAACTTATTTACTACGCTACTACTACTACTTTAACTTATTATTTACTACTTCGACTTAAAAAAAAAATGAATTTGCTTAAAAGTGCCTCAATGTAATCCTGCAATGTACAAATGATTTGGCTCAAATTTAGTGCTGAAGTACACAGTAAGTGTCTGTACCTTTCCGATAAAATCGATCTGGAGCAACAACAAAAACAATCAATTCGATTAAAAAAAAAATACAAAAAGTTCAAAATCAGACCCATTGGTCAGTCTGCCGTGTAGCTCTTTAAATTTGTTTAATGTACAGGAATAGCCTAAAACAGTAATATAATTCATTAAGAACAATATTAAAATGTTCAATGTGATGACATAACCACCAAGTGTTCACATCAATTCTTTTATTACAGAGCCATATATTGTTGTAGGAAGAAGTGGGCTTTAGTCCTTGAACTATGACCCTGGAACATCGGCACACCCTTATTTATGTCTTAGTTACTGTCAATGCTACAACTCTTTAAAAAAGTACAACTCCTCAAAAGTTGTCATTTACCTAGTCACCTACATTGATCCTACTTTATAACTATTTAAATTTAATAAGTGTAAGGTTTTTATAACTTCTTGGACATTTTCAAAATTAACTCCTTGTTTTAAATTTAATTTAATAATTTTGGAAAAATTACTTTCTTACATTTACTTAAATAATAATATGTCTTGATACCAAATAATTTAAAGCAGATCGGTACAACTAAAATGTAATTCTTTTCTGGTTTAACTTTTCTACAGTGAATTTATTTAGGCAAAATTTTGCTTTATAACCATAGAACTACTGTTCAAGTTTGGCCTTCAATAATGCCATTATTTCATAAACTTCAACAGTTAACAAAAACAAGTTTTTTAATATGGTTTTTCATAGGTAGGGTACTAGTACATTTGTTACAAAATAAAAAAGTCTTGGTTCTTCCTAATGAAATGTTTTGAGCTATTTAAGAACTGGGTAAATCAGGGAATTCAGTTTACCATCACAGCCTAGAGAGATCAGTAATTTTTTTTTTAACGTCCGGCTATTGTGCACACCTGGGCTAATGCAGACGATGGGATGATTTTATAGTGTATGAAAATGCCAAGCCCTAGCAGGGGAATCGAACTCAGGTCCTCGGGGAGAAAACCCAGTACGCTATCCACTAGACCACTGAAGCGACTCATTAAATAAATGATGACTAATGTTATAGGAAATATTTGTTAGGTCTGCTGCTGTGATCTTACCACTATAAAACTTTGATTTTTCATAATTAAAGTAAAAATTTTTAATATTCTTAATTATTCTCATGTTTAACAACATATTCGTCCCTCCATGACTAATTGTGAAACTTTTGTAACATACAGTATTTTACGACATGCTTTACTTACATTATTTACGGGATCAGGTACTAAAAAATTAGCAATTGTTTGCCATTTGTGGTTAAATGTACAAAGAAGTTCCTTTTTTTGTAAAGGTAGGGTACCCAACAACCTGTTAGTCAGGTACTTTAGATTTTTTTTTAAGACTGACTTTTTAATGATAAAGGCTTTTTTATCATTAAATATGTTATTCACCAAACAACCATATCAGTTAGGTCCATTAGTATTTTAAAATAAAATAAAGGTTTTTTTTATTGTTATAGCAATAAAAAACATGTTAGCTACTTTCACTTGGTAGCAATTTTGAGACTATGCGGGTACTTTTATTATTGATTTTTATCGTACTTTCCATGTTTTTATATTTTGGATTATTGCTTTTGGGCACGTAATAAAGCATTTTAGCAAAAACTATTACAGAAAAAAAAAATTGAAACCCAGTTACACTGTATATTTACTACCAATGCATTTATGATAGGATGCTTAGATTTGCTACAACTAGATTCACTTTCACTTACATTAGTTACATTATCATTTGACACAATTTAACAAACAGAATTAAATAGAAGTTAACAAAAATGAACCACAATCCAACTTTACAAAATTATAACACTTTATTTTATAAAACAGACTCAATAGCAAGTTTCTTCTCACAAGCCATATGCTGCAGATTTAAAACCGGCTAGAGTTCACACAGATACTTTATATAAGAAAGCCAAACACAGATTAAACATATAAAACACAATAAGCAGCTTCTACCAACATATCTTTTAATAATCCATATTTCGATTTTCTATGATGAAGTTCTACAATGAAGTTTAAAATAAATTTCAATAATTTAAAAAAAAAGTATTATTATTTGTAACAAACACCATCTCCCTAGACAATGAAATAGACATTACACCGTCTACCTAAATAAATGTACACACGAAATGTACAAACATTGGGATATCCCGTGAATACCGGGATGAATGGACACTATGATAGAGGGAGAGACATGTGTCTGCGTTATTAATTGGGCGCAATCTTGAAATAGGCATTACACCGTAAAGACACACGAAATGTACAAACATTGGGATGTCCCGTGAATACCGGGATGAATGGTCACTTTAGTAGAAGGAGAGATATGTGTCTGCGTTATTAATTGGGCGCAATCTTGAAATAGGCAATCTTGAAAAAGACACACGAAATGTATAAACGGATGTCCCATGAATATCAGGATGAATGGTCACTCTAGTAGAGGGACAGACATGTGTCTGCATTATTAATTGGGCGCAATCTTGAAATAGGCATTACACCGTAAAGACACACGAAATGTACAAACATTGGGATGTCCCGCAAATATAATCTTAAAATGACTAGTGCTTTAAAGTAACGTTTTTCTATCGCATACTTAGAGAAATATTGAAGGTACGAAAGAAGAGACGATGAGTCAGGAGGGGTAGTTGGCAAGGAGATACCATAATAGGAAAATCTAAATTTGAGTGTCTTTATCAAAAACTGGTAAACTAAATATAGAAGGTAAATGAGAAAGTGTCATTAGAAGTATGTGTGAATTAACTTAAAGAAACTTGTTGTAATTTGGGTGAGGTACAACAGCAGTGAACTTTTTATTTTAAAATCAAAATTTTCAGACATTCTATTTCAATTAATAAACAATAAATTTCAATAAATTAAGTCTTATTTCAATCTAAGACTTTTACAAAATTAAATAAATATTTAAAAAATTTTTGGAATAGTTAATAGCCTATAATTTAAGATAAAATATTCACACGCATGGCTGTTTATAGAAATATAGCTGTGGATAAGGCCTGACTCAAAACCCCTCCCTAAGATATAGGTAAGATATATATATATAGAAGCCGCCTCAGTGGCCTAGTTGATAGCATACATGGCTTTCACCCTGAGGACCCGGGTTCGATTCCCAGCCATGGCTTGGCATTTTCATACGCTATAAATCATCCCATCATCTGCATTAGCCCAAGTGTGCACAATAGTCCAATGTTAAACACCAAAAAAAAGTAATGTTTTTCACCACAAAAACGATTAAAAAAAAAACTTTAGAACCTAATTAACACAGTCGTTGAGTGAAAATTTGACATGGCTGCTGGGTGAAAAACTATTATTTTTTTTTTTTTAAGCCTTAAACGAATCTAACTAACATGGCTGTTTGGCAAAAACCAAATCTGACACTATTGTTGGATGAAAAACCTTGACACGGTTATGTATGTAAAACCTAACATGGTTTTTTAATAAGTTTTACAGTTGTGGGTAACAAATGTTTCATTACAATAACTAGCAAGATAATAACTGACTCGTATTGTGATAAAGCAGTACTTCAGTGGGTGACGTTGACGTAGCAACCTAGCATAATAAATTTAGCACACTCCATGCAAGGAAAAAGCAATGATATCACAACATAGTTTCATTAAAAATGGCCTAAAATTGTAAATTATCATTATAAATTTAATCCTCTACGAGTGAATATATCTTAATTCAATAACAAAGTACATAATAGAAAAAAAATTGTAAAAATCATAACTTTAAAAGAGTGTCAAAAATTCTAACAAAAACTACTAACAAGGATGTAAAATCCTTGATAATCCATCTATGATTTTGGCAAATATATTGAGTAGGTTGTCCTCGACTGTTTGGTAATTTTTTTACTAAAACGCTTTATTATATGCCCAAAAGCAATAATCCAAAATATAAAAGTGCGGAAAGCACAAGAAGTGCGGAAGCACGAGAAGTAAGATAAAAATTGGTAATATAACTGACCTGCATAACCTGAAAATTGTTACCGCATTAAAGTAGGTAATATGTTTTTCATTGTAAAAAACAATAAAAAACCTTTTTTTTTCTTTTAAAAAAAAGTACTCAATAACCTGACAGACACAGATGTTGGATGGTGAACCTACTAACTAACATAGTTTTGGGGTGATAAAAATACCTGTATTAAAAAAAAAATACAAAACCTAACTGACACGGTTGTTGCGTGGTGAACCTAACATGTTTTATGGGTGATAAAACACTTTTATTTTTTTAAGACTCGTCAATAACATAAATGACACAGTTGTTGGGTGATGAACCTAACTAACACGGTTGTTATGGGAAAAAACACTTTTATTTAAAAGAAATTCTTGATAACCTAATGGTGAACCTAACTAACACGGTTGTTATGTGAAAAAAACACTTTTATTTAAAAGAAATACTTGATAACCTAAATTGCACAGCATTGGGTGAAAAAGCTATTTAATTGTACTAGTGGTTATCCTGTAGGTAGCGTGTTTTTGATCGCTCTAACGATAAAAAAAATATTGACACAACCGTTAGGTGGTGAATCTCAGACAAAAAGAGGCAAATCGCAAATTTCACAAATAACGGATGCCATTTAAACAATGTTTTCATTACAAGAATGAACCAATGAAAAAAGGAATTAACCTTAACATTTAGTAATAGCTGTTAGAATGTGTAATGTGCATGAGCAGTAAGTAATTACTAATAATAATGTGCATGACCACAATGCAATGTAAACACAATGATGCCATAATATAGTTATGTAAAAAACAGCTTAAAATTGTAAGTGATCTTTTAAAAAATTATTTTTCACTGGTGAATACGTTCATTAAATAATAAGGTATAAAATAAACAAATATTCAAAAATCACTACTTTAAAAGGACAGTCTATATTGCATAAATACCCTGATTTCCTTATTACCTGTTTAGGTTTGGTGTACCAGCTAAACTAAACATATAGGAATACAAATCATTATAATATGAATCCAACTACTTACCATATAACTGACAGTCTGGTCATAAAGATTTCTGTTCATATTTCAGTAGGCCTCCTAAGTAAAAAATAATTGTCACAATCTTAGTCATTTCCACTGGTGATATATAATGAAAAAAACGAACAGTACATTTGTAACTGTAGCACAATTCTTGGACATGTAAACTCGTTGTAGGCTAAATGAAAGTTGTTAAATGGTAGGACTTACAATAACTCACTCTTCACATTTAGGGAACATAGTAAACAATTTCATTAAACTGAATATATAGAAAACTTTACGAATAATTATAAAAAACTAAATGAATACGGACATCAAACCATTCTAATGACTGTGATTAAAGGCAATAGTTACAGCTTCATAAAAATAAGGTTAGGTTACTGTTGATCACAAACATATTAAAATAATTTCTTTGAAAAAGTGGTTACTTAGCACTTGTAACACTGCTAAAATAAGGTATAATTTAAACTATGTCAGAAGGTATTGTGTAAAGCTTTTAAGATGTTGGATACATTTTGTCTAATGACATATGTCAAATCAAGCTCTGTACTGGTCCATAATGTAAACCTAACGTTAAAGGTTAAACACTACGAAACCTTCGACATTTTTTTAAATTAAGTAAGAGGGTTATCTTTTCGTACTAAAAAAACAATAATAACTTTAGTTTCACAAATATAACGTCACACTACTGAAAATTAAGTCACTGATAACGGTTAACTCGTACAATGTCCAACTCATTTAACAGCCATAACTAAAAATAGCTTTCCGTGACGTCCGTGACTCACAAGTCGAACACAGATTAAATAATTATTTTAAAAAATGTAATTCAATATTACAGCAAAATTATCTGTGAACCTAAGAAAACTTTTTCAGTATATACATGTAATATAATAAAGTTTCGTTCCTTGTTCTACATCCACAGATTATACAATTTTTACATATTTGTGATAAATCTGTGTAAAATATACTGTGTACCAGTGTCACCAGTGTTGTATATAATATTAATTAATAATCGCGGCACTTAGTTGCTGACTTGGGAGTAAAATAATACTATCCTTTAAAAGAAAGTTTTAGTTACATGTATATTATTGTATAATATAAAAATCGTTAGGTATTCTTTATCAATTGTTCAATAAAACGTCATAAGGGCAAACTTGTTTCTTCATATATTCTTTTCAATTGAAGGGAATTCGAATCCAGTATCTTAGTTGTCATTAAAACAGTGTATTAAAAAAAAATCGGTTAGGCACAGCTGAGCATTATTGTAGCTAGTTTTGTAAAAATGTTAACAATTAATTCACTCGGAAACTTACACGAAATGTAATGTAACATTTAACATCTTACTGGCAAAATAACGCTTTGTCACTAGGATTGGACAATAATTCCCGTAGATTATAATGATTCCTTCCTTCATATCGAACAAATACTGAAAGTTACAAAGTTTACTTTGGACATACGCTGTTGACGATCTTCAGCCATTTACAATACTCTAAACCTCTAACCAATACTAAAAACAAACTCATCCTTCCTCTTCAAAACAAGATTTAAATAGCAGCGCTGTGTCTATTTTTAGCCAAGTATGAATTATACTACTTAACTGTACTGTAGTACATTTAAAACTGTACTGTAGTTTAATTTTGACTTGGAAATGTCAAGATTTCACAGATGAAAATTTCATTACTTAAAATATGAAAAATTTAGACTTAGGTTAAGGATCTAAACAAGGCAAATCGTTAGCAGGCAGCAATTGACTTCGAGGTATTATAGTACGTGGCTACACAAGTATTAACTGAGGAAAATAATTATAGTGTTTTGCATCATAAGATGCACTCGCATCATTAATTCATCTTCTACATGAAGTATTTTGGTCATAATATTACCTGATTATGTAAAGCATCATCTTTTATTTCATCTGATTATGTAAGGAGAAGCACCTTTTAGGCCTCTAGCAACTTTCTAAGAACTTGTGATTACTGCATTTGTACTGTAATTGGTGTACCATATAGTACCTCAACCAGATTTTTGAACAATTTTCATTATCTCTTCCAACTATAACCATTATTTAAGTTTTTAAATCAAAGAAGGGGTTTCCTACAATGATTACTACCATATTTCATTGTGATAATTAATGTTTTTTCATATAAAAAATATTTTTCAAAGCTTGTAAAAAGCAAGGCGCATTAAAAATTTCATAATTGTCTGGTTTAACATTAAATCTGAAGCTATGTAGACTTGAGTATGCAAAATATAAGGACTGCATTCTGTGAGTTGATGCTCCGAAAATCTTGTAGATTAATATTTCAGATGTTGCCAGAAACCTTATTGGACCAATTTTTTATACCCCTCCCTCTCCGTAGCATGTAAGTTGATTAAGCACATGTTTTGGAGCTATTTTAATGAATATTTTGATGACAATAGTTGGTTCTTTTATAATTTAAGGTAATTATAGGTTATTAAATGATGTTCACAACTTCAATGGTTTGAAATCTTGTTCCTTTTAATACAGATTTGACCTGGGGGAACAGATAAAAATTACATGGTGCCTGGTCAGGCGAATGGTTTAACACTGGAATGTTATACTTGGCTAGAAACATTTTGGCAGATAATGCAGTGTAAGCCAGTGTGTTGTCCTGATGAAGGACCCATGACTTGTTCTTCCACAATTTGAATGTTTTTTTTTCTTATTTTTTCACAGAGATGAGGAAGGACCTCAAAGTAGTTTTGTTAATGGTTTAACTTCAGGAGCCCAGTGAAGGTACACGATCCTATTATCGAAAAAAACAAGCAATACTACTTTGAATTTTGATTTGCTCATTCAAGCTTTTTTAAAACTTGGTGAAGTTTGGGCATGGACTGACGTTTAGTTTCTGGATCATAAATGAAAACCCAATATTCATCACTCTTGTCAAGAATTTTGATAATTCAATAGTTTGGGTCATTTTCAGTGACATTCAAAGTCACTGAATATTGGCCATATTATAGATAAAACGTAATGGCCAGCGTTTCGTTTTTCGACCACCAATCTAAAATTTTTGTCTAACATCATGTAAAACACACAACAGGTAATATAGTGATTACCTATAATAATACCATGAACAAAAGTCGAAGTCCAGTAAAACACAAAAATGTTACAAATATATATAATGCTATTGTAGGTAGTGTTACGTAAAATGAATATATGATAATATATGTTTAGAAGGTAGCAACACATCAACGAGATGTCTCTCTTCTAAGAAAAAAATAACCACACAAAAACTAATCAGAAATACACCTATTCACAATACTGGCTGGTCAGCAACTAACTGCCTGAGGCATGATAAGAGGCGAGGGGTTTGAGTGAATTGGTTTAAAAAGGCTTGTGATTATTTATTTCACATACTTCAATATTACATACGCTACCTTTCTAGGGTTAAAACAAATTTTGATAATTTTTTATTTGTAAGTGTATAAGATCCCGATTCTAATGACTCACTAAGGATTCATTTTAGCTCTTTTTTAAATACTATAGAAATAAAAAAATACATAATGTACAAATAATTTTAATAAATTTCAATTAATTTTATTGAAAATGAATCATTTTTCAGATTAGTAATAAAAAAATAATAGGTTTTACTATTAATAATAGTTTTACTAAGTTATTCATTGCATTAAATATCTTGAAATTATCACTATAAACAATCTTATTTTTGATACCTACTTTGTTCCGCAAAAGTATTTCAAATTGAAATTAAGTAATGAATTGTGATATTCTAGCAATTACATTTTCTAAAATTTTTTTTAGGTTTTATTGACTGTTGAAAAGCTGACTTTGTGGTCCACCTTGGAGAAGGTGCAGTGGAAGGTTTTGATGACTTTAAGTTGAATGCATACTTGCAACTTGATAAACAACCATCACAGCAACTTGCAAGTACAGGACGAGTTGTTTCTAAATATTTAGCAAACAATTTTTTCTTCATAATAATATCTTGACTAAGAAAACACGAAGGTTCTTCAATTATTGATCCTTGTTTTATATATCCCAATAAATGACTATCCTCATCAAACAACGGTAAATCAACAGTTAATATTCGAGGATTTCTTATATTTACATCTGTTTGACAATTTCTGTAACAACTGCACAAACCCTGTGCTTCAGTGTCTTTAATTATACAACAACACTCTGTACATAATCGAGGACTATTTAAAACCTTTTCAGTTTCCAATTTTTTTAGCCTCACAGGAGAAGAAAAACGTTTTCTCAAAGGCGAATTATTTTTACAAGAACACTCTTCAAGCTTTCTTGGACAACACTTTTTGCAACAAATACAAACAGACATGTTTTTAACAAAAACATCAATTCATTATTACTACTTGTATTTTATGAGCCATAAAAATAATCAATATGCCTATCAAAATATTATTTTTAATACGCTTTAACTTTCATAATTTTTTAAAAAAATAAATACAATTTAATTATTTAAAAAAAATGTTGCCAAGTAACTAAGTTACTGCATTAACAATAAAGATAATATTGTTATTACTTTTAAATAAATAATTAATTATTCCTCAAAACTAATTTCTACCTATTTTCCAAACATGTTTGGCCAAGGGGCCAGTGATCCTGCCTATACTTATTCAGTTCCTTGATAATCCTTAATTTAAGCAAACCTGACATAAAACAAAATACTTCTTTTTTAAACATTTATGATTTTAATTATAAAAGCATTTTGCTCAAAACTGTGCTAATAAAACTTGAAAAACTAAGAAACTGAATTCAATCATATCATATAAGTCTATAACTAATAATATAAACCTAATTGTCAAAAATATTATAATTTAACATGTATTATTATACTATGAGTAGTATTAATAGATGTTGTCGTAAAAAACCAAACATTTTTAGATATTTAAATTTATCATGATAGGCTTATTTGTCAATTGAATTATAGATACAATTGAATTTAAATTTCTTTTTCTGTATGGAGTAGGCCTGCAGGATTTAAAAAAAAAAATGTTTATGCATGATTTACTCTTACCCATTGAGGAAACAAAAACTTCAGTAATCTGATTTATTGAAATGTCCAGATTTTGTTCTTTTATAGTTGAATAAACTTTTAAAAATAATAAAATAGCAAGCTTAATTATTATTTAAAATAATTTAAGTCTCCTAATGAATTAAGCCTTTATAACAGAAATCTACAACTGATCAAAATAAAAATCGAAACTGAACATAATATCAAAAAGTGACGAGATTCTAACATGACAAATACTTGGTTCTTTCATAAATACTGTAGGTTGTAGTTTTTTTTTTTTTGAATACAGCTTTTGGTAAAAAGCACATGAAGGCTATCATCGCCGTCCAGCAAAATGTCCTACATTGGTGGATGGGTGGAAATTAAAACTAAACATTATTAATACTACACTAAACTAATACTAAAACTATAACACTATACAAACTAAAACTAGATATCATAAAAAAAAAAATACAAAGTTACGGTTCCCCAAACCCAAGTACCACTGGCAGCCGCCCTCTATGTACTCACAGAATGCAACCATTTGTTTCAATAAACCCAGCTATGGGCTCCGACACCCATAACTCAACATTCATGTGCTTGCCAAGCGCCTATAGTCTGCTCGGTTCCAGAACCTGTCCCATCAGAGGTCCTCGGTAGTGCTAGGCACACATCTGGTTCCACATACTTGGCCCCGCCAAAGGAAACCAAGCAGTATTGCCACTCCCAGACATAACGGAACAAGTACAGCAAATCCCTAAATGTATGTGTGTGTGTGTAGTGTTTAAATCGTAAGTGTAAGTGTGTGTTAGACTCGGGTGCCGCGAGGTTTGTCTAGGTCCTCTCAGTAGGTGCAGCTAGTTTGTACCCTCCTGTGGGTGTGTAAGTGTTTGTATGAGAGAGTGTGTTGTGTATTGTGTGTATGTTGAGTAAATGAGTGAGAGTAGAATGAGCTAAAGGTATGGTGGGGTCACTAAGCCCATCAGCTGCCTCCGCCGGGTGTAGGTTGTAGTGTTTAGGGCCGAAACATACCAGCCATATCACGCTTACTATATTAACTTCTTTATCTTTACTCACAAGTTATAAGGAATGAAATACATTAGAACCTTGATAATCCAAACACAATAGGTACAAATAACCTTAGCTACAAATGGAAAAAATTTTGCTAAGATTTTTTGTCGCATTGAGATTGCCATTCCGGGATGTCTGAATATGTTGTGTTCAAAATAAGTATCCATTATAGGAATAAAAATAAGAAGAAAAAAATCAAAATATTCTGAAATTACTAATTTATATTTTTATTTTCGTAGAAATTACACGATTTGGCAAAAAAACCTAGTAGAATTTATTGAAACAAATTACAAAACTTTCTTGGATATTTTTCATATCAAATTTATTTATAAAGCCCCATGTTACATTAGGAACAATCAAATTTAATGTTTCTTCCTTGTTTAAATCTTGCAAGTGTGTTTGCACAATCAAAACATCTTTTTTGTGTTTTTTCTGTCCATCAAGCTGTAGGCCTGCCTAGCTTAGTCAAGTGGAAAATGTCAAGCTGTTACATGCAGTGGGTATTGTCGCTGTAGGTTTAGGAAGTACAGTCCCATTATCTTCTTTCAACAATACATAATGAATTACAAAGATTCAGGTCCCATATCTGGATTAGGTGGTCTAAATTGTTTTTTTGTGTGCTATTTTAAGGCAAAAAGCACATTGAGGCTATTATCGCCTCCCTAAATGTAACTGTGAGTTTAAAGTGTTAAAGTCATAAGTGTAGTGTTATAAGTGTAAGTGTGTGTTAGACTCAGGTACCGCGAGGGACATCTAAATCCTCTCAATAGCACCTATTGGTGCAGACTACACCAGCTAGTCTGCACCTCCCTGCAGGTACAATTCTACATAGCTGATTCCGAATATTTAAGTCATTTGATTCTGACCTTTCCAATTCCAAGTATCTTTATACTCCGAATATCACTACTTCAGACACTTGATACGTAATACATGACTACATCTATCTATGACTGCTTGTAATACAATGAGTTCAGGCCTAAAATTTAAAAAAATTAAACATGGTGTTTACATAACAAACAACACAATTGTCTAAATATTTCGATCAGAAAAATGTCTACAAGCCTCAAACTAAGAATGTTCCCTTTTTTCCACAGATTTTTATTTTAAAAGCCCAAAATGTGTTAAAATATGGTGGAACTGATTGCAAATATGGAATACAGATTATGTTCAAAATATAAGATCTCCATCCTAAATATGGAGACTTGGCAAGTCTGCATATGAGCATCAGCTTTTCTGGCATCCTAATACAACTGTGTGATGTTCCCTGATCTCAATTTTTCATCCAGCTTTTAGAAAGAGATCTCTAGTCATCCTTGAAGTGATTCAAGGAGCGTTCATCTGAGAAGTGAATATTAAGCCTGCTTAGGTGTGCAGCAAGGCAATCATGTCTAGTGTTGAGGCAGAACAATGCCACACCCTACTCTTGCTTTTCTACTGCAAGAGTTGGGTGTGGCATTGTTCTGCCTCAGACGTGATCCCCTCCACAGCTATATTTTCCTAGATTCTAACACTAGAGTTGTTTTTAATTAGTAGGACTTGTTGTATGGTTGGTGGAAGAAAGTTCCCTTCTTCACCAATTAATTGGTCTTGTTCCCTGGTACTCAACATATGAGCAAATTCAATGACAAAAAAACAATGCACTTATCCATGTTTTTTTTACAAAATTGTTTATAACCTTACATTTTCAATGATTTTAAATGCAATTTTTTTGAAAATCCCTATAATCCCAAGCAATCTGCCTTTCCATTTTAAAAGATTGCAGTTTCCATCGAAGTTAGCACTTAAAATGACAATAAGTCATAGGGTCAGACGTTAACAGTGGCAGGAATACATTTGGGAACTCCGTGATTCTCCCATGGTCAGTTATAGGTCGTTTGGTCTAGAGTGTCGAGTAACAAAAATTTGTATATATTGGCTCAAAATCATAAATCGTAAAATATTGTATATAGAAAGATATTAAATTGAAATGAATCTATTCTGATTTTGAAAATCAACTATAAATTTTATTACCAACATTATAATTGTGGGCAAAGCTGTAACGGGTAACAACTAGTGTATGTATGTGTGTGTGTGTGTGTGTGTGTGTATGTATATATTATTATTATGCGCAATAGACCCTGTTGGATCACGCAAAGCACTCCAACTCATGTCTTGTCCTTCTAATCCTCCACACCTCCCTCATCCTGTCCCCATGGATCCTCTTCCGTTCCTCCGTCCATTTGATATATATATATATATATTAGCAAAGTATTCAATTCTGAAAAGGGCGAATTCGCTAACTGAAGTAGGTGATTTTCCGAATAATTAAGTTGGACTGGGTAAATAATCCAAACTGCGAGATTTACGCTATGTCTTGTTTTCAATATTATTTGTACGAAAATACCATTAAGATTTTAAGTTACAGCTGATTAGGCAAATCTTTTTTTGCATAATAATATATAAAATAACTTCATATTATATTCTTTTATTACGTTTACACAATAATTGCAGTGCGTAAATATAAAAAATAACCAAGACGTCATATGACATCTTTACTCATTTTTAGGGTTTTGTTGTACTATTCAAAGGGTTACTTACAATAATTTGTACGAAAAGTGAACAAATTAACATAGCTAGTTTTTAACAACATAACCTGACACTTATAGCTTATGAGCTGTTCAATAAAATCAGCTGCTCTTTATGAAATAACATAAACAACTGATCTTTTAATACAACTATCAAAATTAAAATAACAATTAATTTCATATACTCGAATTAGTCAAACTTTTTGTTTCAGTAGTGCAATGGTTATCACGTTTACCTCAAAAGCGCAAGGTTTCTGATTCAATCACGGTGGAAACAGAAATTTTTAATTATAATTAATTAATATGAGACTTGCAAAGGACAAAATATATAGTTATATATCAGCGTAAACATGTTTCTCACATAACATGTCTCGCAATATCCAACATCAAAACCAGTTTTAAAACATGAGACATGTTAATAAACGTTTTAGTCTACTTAATTAATTTGTATTAACTTGGTTAAGTGTAATTATTTAACTACTTTTTGACTAGGTACTAAAGTTGTACTAAATAAAACTGATAAAAAAACAAATTTTAGATAATTTTTTTTATTCGAATTTCCCAACATAAAATAAAATTAATCAAAATAACAAAAACCTGTTTCTGGCGTTGATAAGACTTCACTAGTAAGTTTACCTGAAACAAACAAATACAGACTTAACCAATGTTTTCTCATTAAAAAAAGGCATTTGAAAAATTGTGTAGCATACAACATGATACCATACTAGACGGCCCCTAAAAAAAAAAAATTAAGACAGCCCTGTACTATCATAAAGCTTGATAAGAAGTAAAAAAATCTGCAGTGAATCTTCACAATATTACTGTAACTGATCCAAAATAAACAATTCTAAACTAAAAAAATGTTATTGTGAAATCATACATTTTGATATAAATAAATGAAAGTACAGTCAACCTTGGTTTTAACGCCCTCAGTTAGAATGCTAACTCGATTATAGCGCTATTTTCATAATGTCCCCAATATTCTATATTAAGTGTACATGTATTTTAGACTCTGTTACAACGTTTTGTGAACTCTGATACACCGATGTCACACTGTTATAGTGCAGCCAATTTGTAAATGGCCTGCGCAAAAATTTCTCATGCATGTAGGAGAATTCCACTCCAGCTCCCTCCAACAGTTCAGTGACACAGAGTCTGCCAATCTGAGTCTAGAAATTGTTACTACTCAGCGATAGTGAAGGAAAAGGGAAGATCTATGTTGACAGAGTGGGTACATGACCTCTCACTTGCACATTTTTTCTCTCTGTCCCACTGCACTGGTGCTCTTAGCAGTTTTCTAAGCTGCTGACCTATAGTCACTCTCAGTTGAAATACAATTTGTGTTCTATTTTTAGAATAAAGGTTGAGAATAGAAACAGACCCTTTCTTAGAATTTTGTTGCAGGCTAAACAAACAATGTAAATCGTGTTGTTCCTACAAAAATGTTGACAGAGTGGGTACATGACCTCTCACTTGCACATTTTTTCTCTCTGTCCCACTGGTGCTCTTAGCAGTTTTCTAAGCTGCTGACCATGTGTAGATCGTGTGACCAAATGTAAATCGTGTTGTTCCTACAAAAATGTTCTCTCTCACACACACACACACACATACACTCTGTACGCCTTAGTGGGGGAAAACTTCAATCTCACAAATCCTGACAACAATGTACATACTGTATTGCATGTATACATACTAGACAGTACAGTACTTATTTTCTATTAGTTTTAACTAAAATATATTTGAAAATATATAATATGTGTAATAAATTGTAATAAAATGCCATTAATTACATATACAGTATAAAGTACTCTTTTCTTTCACTACATACAGTATTGCCGCTGTTTACAAACTCTTTTACTGTAAATTCGGTTACAACGCTATCTCGTTTACAGCACTCATATACGTTTCATCCCTTCAACTGCGTTATATCCGAGGTCTACTGTATTATCTTTATTTTATTAGAAAATATTTAAATATACATATAAACACTATCAGTATCCATATAGTGTTGCCCATGAAATTCAGTAAATGTTCTATATATATATATATATATACACACACACGAGGTACGTCCAGAAAGTAAGTTCCGTTTGGTAATAAAATTAAATTGTGTATAAAGATACAGAAAAATTATTTATTGCACAAAATTCTACAACTCACTCTTAAACTACTTTTCCACATAACTGCTGAAATTTTGCAGGCATTTGTCATAGTGTGGCTCAAGTTTTTGTATACCTTCTTCATAGAAGTTTGCCGCCTGTGTCTTCAACCAGTTGGAAACATTTTCTTTCAGCTCTTCGTCATTGTTGAAGTGACCACCAAGGAAAGACTTGAGATGTAAGAACAGATGAAAGTAGCTAGCAGCGAGGTCAGGGCTGTGCGGAGGATGGTCAAACACCTCCCAGCCAAATACCTGTAGGAGGTTTTTTGTCAGATTTGCAGTGTGTGGTCGTGCGTTGTCGTGAAGAAAAACAACACCTTTTTACAGCAATCCTCGGCGCTTATTCTGTATTGCGCGGCGCAATTTCCTAAGTGTCTCGCAATAAACATCTGCTTTGATTGTTTGACCACGCGGTAAAAAATCAATGAGTAAGATGCTTTTCCAGTCCCAGAACACTGTGCACATCATTTTTTGAGGTGTCAAGATTTGTTTCGGCTTAACCTTTGCTGGGGATGAAGTGTGCCTCCATTCCACTGATTGCCGCTTACTTTCAGGGGTGTCGTAAGAAACCCAAGTTTCATCTCCTGTGACTATCTGTGTCAGAAATTCTTCGCCGCCTTCATCATAATGGGTCAAAAACTGAAGTGCACTACCCATCCGGTTTGTTTTGTATTGCTCAGTAAGAATCTTTGGTACCCAACGTGAGCAAATTTTACGAAATTTTTAGTTTTTCGGTAACAATTTCATGAATTAGTGATTGTGAGATTTGGGGAAATTCCATAGCGAGAGCACTAATTGTAAACTTGTGGTTTTCCTGGATCTTGCCATCAATTGCGTGAACCAGTTCTTCTGTAACCAAAGATGGACGCCCACTTCGTTCTTCATCGTGCACTTCACTACGTCCTTCATTGAACTGTCGGACCCATCTTCTCACCATTGAATCACTCATCGCATTTTGTCCGTAAACTTCGCAAATTTGCCGATAAATTTCAATTGGTTTCACTTTCCTAGCATTCAGAAAACGAATCACAGATCTGATTTCACAAGCAGCGGGATTTTCAATCAACACCGACATTGTAATCAAGCACAACAAAGCGTACGTGGCTGACAGCGAGCTCAAAATGGCGCATGTTTCTTCTCCTTGATACAGAGCGTCTACTATGCATGTGCGGAGCTATGATCGCAGTGCTGCAGCGGAGAGAAATTGAAACAGAATTTACTTTCTGGACGTACCTCATATATATATATATATATATATGTGTGTGTGTGTGTGTGTGTGTGTGAAGTTTTTTTGGATAAATATTTAATTTCATTAAACATTTTCAAATTCAGGTTCGAGGGGTTGTCAGACCGTGTTCTGTCCACCTACATAAAAAAATTCTTACCTCTGCTTGCTATAAATGTAGCCATACATTGCACATGCAAACATTTCCTTTTATTAATGTATACAGATACTTATATTTTTATATATATATAATTTCTTTTATTGTGAAATACTACAGTTATACTACAGTTTCATAATAATTAAATCATTTTTTAGGTCATATTTGTTTGGATACATCAGTAAAAGATTAGTTTTGAACATTTAATTTTGTCTTTTAAAGAAAAATAATAAATTTGTAAATATTTTGTATACACTTTTTAATTTTGTTCAAATGTACCATTAATGTGACTTCTTTTATTTCTGTTTTCAGCAAAAACTGTTTCTAGATTTGTTTGTTTCTCATGTTTTCTCTAAAATATTTTATAAACATTGTCTTTATATTCATGTTTTCAGTTCAATATAGGATGTTTCCTCATTATGTTGTTCACTATTTTGCTCTAGTTGTGAACAGTTCAATTATTTCTTGAGTCATCACTGTGTTTTCATTTATTAATTCTTCTATTTTTTTTGCAGTCTATGAAATTTCTTTTTTGCAAATCTTGTAACCCATATTTTTTGCAATTACCTATAAGTTTTAATACATTATTTACCTAAAAAATTTCAGTGAAAAAAGTACATCGTTAACGACACTTTGTGCACATTACTGACGATCAAAATCTCATATATAAGCAATTCATTTCTTTATTTGGGAGTATGGTAGAGTATTGGAAAATGTACCGTACTGCTTTCCATTGTCATTATGTATTGTGAGGACAACGTAACATTTATCTTTACTCAATTTACAGTTGATGAATACTTATTTTAAATTTATTTGCTAGTTATAAACTATTTAATTAAATTTTATAATTTTACCTCCTGACGGCACATTTTGTGAACTGCCAACAAGACAATCTTTCAATTCACAACGATCTCCAATAACCGCACCATCGCATACCACACAGTTGTTTAATACACATCTGAAATATATTATTTAAAAACATATTTTAGAAATGCAGTAATAACATTTTTTACTTTATGGAAACAATTTTTTTTAATATATAGTTAACTTTGATTGTATAGGCACTTATAAGCTAGGGTAAGAAAAGTAATACAATTATACTGAAATTTCAATTATATATTGAAATACCTAATGACCTTACAATAGCATGCCATAAATCACCAAACCCTGAACTCACCTTAAATACAGAAAACACCCAAAGCCCATTTTCATAACAATATTGTAACCATCATTTAGGCTAAGATACTTTCATATAAAACAAAAATATAAGAAGATTAAATAATAATATAAATAATGCCATCAGTTTTTGAAAACAAATGCTCAAACTGTAAAATTGTATTCATATGTCATGAAAAAATACAATTTAAAAAAGTTAAATCCTCTTTAAAAACACAATTTAAAGAGTGTTAGTATTTAAGATGACGTTTCTTTTAAATTGTATTTATTTTTAATTATAAATAACCACAAAGGTCTTATTTCTAACCTGGTCTGGTTAACAAAGTTATTTGTTAGTTTTATGCATGAAGTATCTATTAATTTTAATTTTGGGCCTTATATTTTGGGTTCTTTTTAACTGAATTTGTAATTTTTGGATTGTATTAAAATTTTTTATACAAACCAAATCTACTGGGCCTGATTGCATAATTTTCTAATATTTTTTTATTCTAATATTTGGATATTTTTTGCCTTGCCACGTACACATCCCATTTTGTACAGGAAATATAGTGTTTAGTGGCCTTAGTGTCATTTAAAGGTTTTGTTTTGACAAGATAATAATATATCTTCTTACAATATTTTTAGTATAAAAAACAGTTTGGATTTTATAATTTTTAGTAATACCTCTTTCACTAATCCCTGAACATAAGGGATCTTCATAAATGCTCAAGGTTTTTCACATTTTCTTGACTCATTTTGTAATATTACTCTAGTTTTTTTATATTTTGAAATTAATTCCTGAGAATACCCATTGTAAACCAAGTTTTTTCATTCTGATTTTAGTCTCAGTTTAGACTACCTTTATCTGAATATATTGGCGACGTAAAGTAATGAATTCCTTCTTTTCAACCTGAGATTTTAAGGAAACCTCATTCTTTTCAATACACACAAATAAAATCCAAAGTGTTACTAAGCACCTTAAAAAAGAGTTTGATACTTTTTACCATTAGGTCATGATAATAAAAAGATTCTAACGCTTCCTCGAGTATAAATTCTGAAAGAAAGAAAAGGGCAGTCCACTGACTCCAATTTTTGCCAATGTTTTAATAAAGGAAGTCAAGAATGAAGTTACTGACTTTTCAACAAAAATTCAACAAAAAAGTCATTAAGAAAGAGTCAGAAGAATGTTAATGAACCTTTAAACATTTGTGATGGTCCCTTTTGTGCAGAGATTACCAAAAAAAAAAATTAATGTTTTCTAGAACATTCAAAATTCAAACGTGTTTTGATAAAAAAAAAAAAAAAAAAATCTCTAAATAGCACTAAGGACATTAAGACTTACTTTTATAATAAAAAATATGAATGCTAAAGAAATACATTAGAAACAAAAAGTCCTTTAAATATAAGAACAAATACAAGAAAAAAAAACGCCTACCAGATATGTTGACAATAACAGTACTTGTTTGAAAATCTTTATTTGTTGAAAATTGTTGAAAATTTTATATATTTTTTGTGTGTGGTATTTTAAGACAAAAAGCACATTGAGGCTATTATCGCCTCCCTAAGTGAAAGTGTGAGTGTAAAGTGTTAAAGTCTTAAGTGTAGTGTTGTAAGTGTGACTGTGTGTTAGACTCGGGTACCGCGAGGGACGTCTAAACCCTCTCAATAGGTGCAGCTAGTCTGCACCCCCCTGCGGGGATAAATTTTATACAAAAAGGTCAAAATAATATATATAAGTCAGAAAAGAAACTTATTTAAACAGAAAATAGTTGAAGCCTCATATAATCCAACAATCAAAATCAACAAATAACTGCAGAAATAAAGCTCTATGCTATCCTTAAGTTAACATTAAAATGAAACTGATGTTTTTTTATAATTTAAAAAAACAGAAGTTTACAGTTACAAAAGTGTGTGTTACTACAAGAATCAGGAAAGCCGGTTTGGTTACAGTAACTACTACTTAGGCTTTCCCTGCCTATTGTAGTTCAATCTCTCATTTGGTCAGGTAATTAACAGCTATGTATAATTTTTTACTTTTGTGACATACTCTGAGTATCACTTGCATATTTATTCCTTTTTATGGTACTGTAACATATTCTTAAACATTTTAACCGGTTCTAGTTTTTATTTTTGGAATTTGAGAATTACAGCTGATCCACAATCACAAAGCATTGCATATTATTTGTTGTTTGCACTAAAATGACGGCAAATGTCATGTCCACATAAAAAATATTAATAAAATAAAATGATAAAATAAATTACCCTTCACCAATCTTGGCGCCTTTCATGATAATACAGTTGGCAATTCTAGTTTTAGATTTGACTTCAACGCCTGGTCCAATGTTACTACATTTAATTGAAGTTTTATCAGAAATTTCGACTCCATCTGCGATCAAACAACTTTCCTTGTCTACCTGCAAAGAAAGAACTCTGCTGTCTGGTGAGAACCTGATGAGTTCCTTATTGTTTGTAAGTGATGGCCACCGAAGAATAATCTGAATAAACAGAACACATTTTGGTTACTTCAAAAACAAATTCACAAAGAATGTAACAAACCTTTAGGTTGTATTTTAAAGGTAAAAATATTTTTTTTAAAAATCACAGGAAAATATCCTATTGCTTTTCAAACAATCTATTTTACATTTTTACAAAATACTTTGGTATTTACTTGATAAGATATGAAATTCATATTGGATGAAGACATTTTTTTTTTTGATAACGTTTTACAAGTATATATATATATATATATATATATATATATATATATATATATATATATATATATATATATGTGTGTGTGTGTGTGTGTGTGTTTGTGTGTACTTTAAGGCAAAAAGCACATTGAGGCTATTATTACCTCCCTAAATGTGTGAGTGTAAAGTGTTAAAGTCGTAAGTGTAGTGTTGTAAGTGTAAGTGTGTGTTAGATTCGAGTCTAAATCCTCTCAATGGGGTGTAACTAGTCTGCACCCCTGCAGGGTTTCAAGTATATGTGTGTGTATGTATGTATATATATATATATATATATATATATATATATATATATATATATATATATATATATATATATAGAGAGAGAGAGAGAGAGAGAGAGAGAGAGAGACACATTAGACATTAGCTAGTTAAAGGTGTAACTAAAGAATTCACTCACTTTGTAAGCCCAAATAAATGTATCACTTACTTCGCTATTGATGCGGCAGAATTCTGACAAAGTATTTACTCTTGCAGCAAAAGTACTTTTAGGAGCTATATATGCATAGCATTTAATTAAATCGTCGTGATATACACCTTTTCGATCTCCTCTATGATCATTAAAACTTGACATGGTTTTTACTTTTATAGATAAATTCGACTCTTCTGCAAATTCTAATATATCTGTAAATGAAATATATATATATAAATTTAATTACAAACTGATGTCAAATATTTTTTTTACCTAAATATACTAGCTGAACTTTTTAAGTATGCCATCACTGGGATATCAGCATCTATTTCAGAGTAATTCATTCTATATCCAGAACAATAAATTTTTTAAACTTAAAAAAAATGCCCACCATTTTTTAAAAAGACGCCCAACTTTGAAATTTTTAACGAAACACTGCATTTTATAGTGTTTTTGGATTGTACACATAATTTTTAGACTATTTTGTATTTGGCACCTTTTTTGGCAAATCCGACCATTCAGGAGGATATAAGACTGAAACTTTTATGATTTATAAATTTTTCAAAGGTTCCATGTACAATGCAAGGGCTTTAAAAGTTCTGATTCTGTTAAGTTACATTATTTCATTCACTGTTTCTAAGTAGAGCAAAAAAAAAAATGTTACATAAATATTTAAATTATTAAGACTGGTCAGATAGCCTACTTTATGAGGATTGCAATAATTATTAACAGCTGAAATAGCCTAGATGTTAAGGTTACCAAAGACGTTAGCAGAAAAGACCATGGTTGCATTTACTATTTAACAAAATTGTTGGTTTAACTTTAAGTTAAAAGGTGTACTTGTACGTCAACAAATGTTATTATAAAACAAAAACTGTAATGTTAATTGTAATAAGAATGAATTTTCTGTTAGTAAATTATGTTATTTTATTTATTTTTTTAAAATAAGATTGTTTTTCCTCCTGAATAGTTGGGTTTACAAAAAAATTCCCAAGAAAGAAATAGTCTTAAAAGTAATATTAAGTCCCCCATTTAAACTTTGTCATAAAAGTAATACATTATAATGGTGTAAACAATATTTTGAACCAAATTATTGTAATTTTATTTGTATTGTAAAATTTAAGATGACAAGGATAAATGGAACATCCTCCATGTTTCAGAAATATATTGGACCCAATAAAAAACAAAAGAAAAACTAGCCCACAGCTTTATACATCTACTGCTCGGCTTAATTATTGAATTTGGCAGTTACAAAAAGCAGCATAGTTCAAGTAATCTGGAACTTTATTTGGATTCTTTCAAGGGCCACAGTTTCTTCAATATTTTAAAAAGGAAAGGCATACTTTCAAAATGTACTGAATAAATGGAGAAAACCTATCACATGAAAAGTTCATGATGCCTATGTTCAACTAAATAGATGGAGAGTTCTGACGCATATTTCACTGAACTTCAGGATCCTTCTAAGCTTCAACAGAAAGAACATAATGGGATGATGTAGATACACCAAGGGATGCTTTTAGGTTACATAACTCACCCTATTTTTAATTTCACTTTTTGTCACTAAAAAACTGTATTCATCAAGGATTGTAAGCAAAACACTGCAAGAAATTGAAATTTGTTTGAAAGAGGCTATTGTGACTGCTGAAATAATTATCAGAAAAGTAGAGGAGATCCATGAAAATGTTGAAGGGTTATTTAAAGAGGTTTTCACAGTTGTGAAAAAAATTCAGTAGGCATGATGTACTAGTTGCTGTAACCGGCAAGCAAACAGACCAACTCAGCCTCATTCCAACCCACAAAGCTACAGTGGTACCCCCATTAACAGTCTGATTTGTTCCAGAACTAAGACTATTATCTAAGCAAACTGATGTACGAGTCAGCATTTATAATAGACTTATGGAAAACATTTTAATTTGTTCAAAAATTGAAAACAGGATTTAAACAAAAATTTGAAACTCGCACACAAGACACTTAACGTTTTGTTAAATTTAAAAATCAAAAGTATGTAACACAATATTATTATTTATTACCAAATTCCTTTCATATATAAAAATATACAAAAAAGGACCTATAGTGAACATAAATGCCCGTACATAGGTTGGTCATATATATATATATATATCATTACACATTTGAGATATAAACATATAAACATACAAAAAAGAAAAGAAGAGCGAGGAGCACCTCACCCGATTATTATTTAAACTATTTTTCTTTTATAAATACAAACTTAATAAGATGGTATAAAATATTATAAATTAATTTATTCATATAATTTTTATTTCAATTTTAAGGAAAGATTGTTATAACACAAAACTATTTTTAATTTGTTGTTTGATTTTTTTTTAGGCTATTTACTCACACTTAGACTTTTCATACTATTAAGTAGTTCATTAAAGTACTTTTTAGAATAATACAAATAGCTTCTTTTACCAATTCTCAAATGATGCCTAGGTAACACAATACTTTTAAATCGAGTATTAATCAAATTTTCACTATATTCTATTATATAAATGTACAATAGAGTTCACTACAAAAAACTTGTCTGATGTCGAGCGGCTTATTATCATTTTGATCAGATAATCAGATATTCCTATTATTTTAAGAAGATGTTTTTGCAATCTTGCCAATGGATTTAAAGTCTACCCCAGCTAATTATTCCACAAACAGCAAGGCTAAGAAAGAGTCCATATTATAATTGCAATAACTGTTGTTTTGATAGTATATTTTTAAGTCTGTGAAAAACGTACACTAAATACTTAGTTTTATTTACTATGTTGTTAATACACACATCCCATTTGATATTTTGATCATAAGTAACCACAAGGTACCTATAAGGTGACTCTTTTTAGAGTACATTGATTATTCTAATGTCCACACTAGCAGGTAGGGATCCCAAAAGCAATAAAAACTGATTTATCAAAATTAAGTTATTTTGGTAAAGCCAGGAGTAAATCATATGAAGCTTAGTAGACATGAAAAGTGCACATTCAGACCATGTTCCCCCATGTACCATATGTCAACAGCATATGTCATTAAATCTTCTATTAACAACAACAATTCATTGATATAAAGTATGAACAAAAATGGTCCCAAGATTGATCCTTGAAGAACTCCAACATTTGAAATAATAGGCTGACTTTTAACATCATTTACTTTGACAATTTGAGGTCTGTCTCTCAAGTAACTTTTTACGAGCTTTAGGCAGGCTCCTCTTATTCCCATGTTATGCAGTTTAGGTAAAATAATTTGATGGTTAACAGTGTCGAAGGCCTTGGAGTAGTCTAAAAAGATGGTGATAGTTTGACTTAGATTTTCTCTCATATATGAATGCAATAGCATCATTCAAACCTATACCCTTAATAAAACCGAGATATCTATCATCAAGTAACTTATATTTCATGGCAAATTTATACAGGGTGGTCCATGGGAAACGGATGGTTTTGAAAAAATCATTGCTCCGTTAGAAGACTGAAATATAACTTCTAAATTATAGCAAGCAATCTAATTTGTGTTACCAGACCTGTTTTAGGTTGGGAAGCTACTACAGATGCAGCTTTGTCCTGATCTAACTTGTTTGATGTGACCTTTGTATACTGTTTCTTCACAACATAAGGTAAAAGTTCTCCTTTTACAGTACTTAAGTTCCTGAAAAATAATTTGTTTTAAATATCAATTAGAAAATTAAATTTTATATTCAAATTAAATATTAAGCAATTATAGTAAACCTATAAGCCCCCGAGTTGGGCTGGAGGTAGTCCATTAAAACTGATTGTTGAATGAGGATGTAATCTGTAAACACCCCTATTATTATTAATATGAATTGTTTTAGATGTTTCAAATGGAGATTTTGTCTGTTGTTGTGCGCAAAAAATATGTTCTGATATATGATTTGTTTTTTTTTAAAATTCAGCACAACACGTTTAAGAATAAATTTCTATTATAACAAGCTCAGAAAAGGAGAAAATATAAAAAAAATACCAATTACAAACCCTGTTTTAACCCTGAACACATTTAAAAACACAAATTAATGTTTTCGTCCATTTTTGTGCCCACTAATTTGAGTATGGAAGTAAAGCTATAGCTGCTTTAGTTTTTTTAAGCGGAACACCTAGCATTTATTTAACACCACACCACAAAGCTGTTAAGGATTTATTTTTGTTAACACCACGTGGCAAAGCTGTTGAGGATATATTTTTAACACCACGTGGCAAAGCTGTTCAAATTCAGTTTCAAACTAGCTATGCTAGTGACCACAAGTGTCTGCATAGAGTTGAAATTCAGTTTGCAACTAGCTACGATAGCGACCACAAGTGTTCGTGTACAGTAGAAATTCAATTTCAAACTAGCTATGCTAGCGACTATAAGTGTCTGTGTACTGTTCAAATTCAGTTTCAAACTAGCAATGCTAGCGACTACAAGTGTCTGTGTACTGTTCAAATTCAGTTTCAAACTAGCAATGCTAGCAACTACAAGTGTCTGTGTACTGTTCAAATTCAGTTTCAAACTAGTAATGCTAGTGACCACACGTGTCTGTGTACAGTTGAAATTCACTTTCCAACTCGCATCGCTAGCAAACACAAGTATCCACATGCCAGTTAAAGTCTGAGCTCTTAAACTACCATAGCCAGCGACCTCAAGTGTCCGTGTGCAATTAAAGTTCTCGTTTTTTCCAAATATAATCGCCAGCAACCACAGTGTCCGAGTGTAGCTGAATTCCACAACTGCTCAACTATTACCGCCAGCAACCACAGTGTCCGAGTGTAGCTGAATTCCACAACTGCTCAACTATTACCGCCAGCAACCACAGTGTCCGAGTGTAGCTGAATTCCACAACTGCTCAACTATTACCACCAGCAACCACAGTGTCCGAGTGTAGCTGAATTCCACAACTGCTCAACTATTACCACCAGCAACCACAGTGTCCGAGTGTAGCTGAATTCCACAACTGCTCAACTATTACCGCCAGCAACCACAGTGTCCGAGTGTAGCTGAATTCCACAACTGCTCAACTATTACCACCAGCAACCACAGTGTCCGAGTGTAGCTGAATTCCACAACTGCTCAACTATTACCGCCAGCAACCACAGTGTCCACGAGTAGTTGAAGTTCACATTAGTGCATTAATAGTTTATAGTTTTTTTCCTCTCTACATCTTAACTAAATCCGACAACCAGTTCGGTGCTAATTAAAACACTTTTCCTTTTTACCAGTCAATTCTAAGAGTTTCCATTAAAATCTGTAGTTTAGTGGCAACGACTTTTCTGACCGCAGCAACTGATCACCGGCTACTGCACAGTACGCATAACATCCCGGACATCTTGCCAGGTAGGTCAGCTAGTCTATAGGATTTTGACTTATCAAAATTAATATCTGTACTATCAAATTGGTCCTCTGCGGAGGGTGTAGCCTACGTAGTAAGGTTAGTTTCCAGAACTGATTTTATTACTTGGACAAGGATTTATTTTTTCATTATTGTAACATAGCCACTGGACCACATATTCAAATGATTAGGATTATGACTATTCTTCCCGTCAGTGGTCTATCCACTCACCTCATAAAGGCTACCGCGGTTTTGAAACTCTACCGTTTCATCTTCAGACCATTGTACAAAATGTTAAATCCCTCTGTCGAGGTCGTCACAAAGTCAAACAAAACATTATAACACACATCACAGACACTGAGCACAACTACACATTTAAAATATTCATCATGAAATTCGGCTTGGCCAAGCTACACACGCGACTTGTACGTCGTTACATTCCGGACTGTCACAACGTACGATTTATTTTTGTTAACAACACACCAAAAAGCTGTTGGATTTATTTTTGCTGAACATTATATTAGAATACCTAATTCCAGAATTACATATGTGCTGTTTTACTTTATTTCTCTTTCTACTTATATACTCTTTAATACTGCAGACTATTAACAAAATAAAATTACAAGATGACTAGGCTACAATATTGTATAATACTGTATTGCATTAAAAACATGTCGGCTACTCGATATTCATAAAATATAATATCAACATTTATTATCCTCTTTTTTGCAGGATATTCCACGTTATTTATATACTGTATTACATTCAATAACATTCTTAATATTAATAAAAAAAAAAAAAACCTTTGAAACAATTTAAAAATAAGTCAACATTACACAATTAGGTTAGTGTAAATAGTACAATTAGATGGCCTGAAAAGAACGAACACTTTGTAACTTAGAAAATTCATAAGCTGAATGTTTGTGAGTACAAGAATTACAGTACACTGGTTTTATGGTTAAAGCGTAGGCTTCACGATTGAAATGTTTAGCTTTTGAAACCTACTTGCTATTGTTTTCATTCTTTAAAAAACTGATTAGTTTATATTTTATTTTAATCTTATATATGCACAGTTTTATGGTTTAACTATTTATTCTATAAAGTTGGTATGGAAGTAAGAAATGTGTAAGGATTAAGTAATTTAAAGTAAGCTACTATTATTGGGTTTTATTATTTTTTTTACGAAAATTAATTTTAAAAAAATATTTATACAAAACAACTATTAATCAATAATATTTTAGTAAAACTTTGCCTTACCTATTTTGTGATAAATACTGACACAGCCACTGTTTGATAACATAAAAATGTGCATCTAGAAGTTTAGAATAAAGATGTATTTTACCATGTTTTCGAAATAAACCTCGTGAGATTGCCAAGTTCTCTTCATAATCACTTTCAGATGACAGTAAAACCAAACGGTTTGTAACAGGATCCATTCCAATTATATCTCTTTCTGAAAATGTTTAAAACAAATGGAATATAACACTTACAAAATTTACCACACTCTCGTAACTAATACTGAACTATGCGACACTGCTGGTCTTGATTGAAATAAACAACTTTTACTATTGTAATAGTGAGTACGTACAGTTGTCCATGGCCAATTGAATTACAAATTTTTAAAATATACTAACCAGGCTTACATTTACTTTTTGGTCCTGGTGTTGGTAATACAGATCCAGAAACTTCAGTATGAAACATTAGCGAAGATAAAGCTGCATCATGACGACGAAATAAATTTAAAGCTTCTGACAAATCGACATCAGTTATAAGATCGCAGCTAACAACAACCACATCTGACTGAAATGACAAGATATTAGATTACTAAAAACTTATATACACACTATAAATGAAAAAAACCTGATTCGTTTTTTAACATTTGATTCAAAAGAAAATAAAAAAAACTAAAATTTTAGGAATGTTTGCAAAATGACAAAGTATTTGCTTTTATTGTATGAATTGATTTCGTTTGCCTCTAAAAAATGAGGTGCATAAGCTCCCAAATAACTGAGAAAAAATTTATCAACGAAAACATGCAATTATAAAACTTTATCTAACCTGACTATGTAGAACCTATGCCTATCATTAATAATTGTTCCTATGGTTGATATTAACCTTAAACCTTGAGGCTACTTCATCATCTGATATCCTAGAACAATTTGAACATTTTTTCTTCATTTTTTTGTTAATCTTTATCAAGCTTAGACAATTTTAACAAATCACTGTCATCGACTTTTTATTCTATTTTATTTTTAAATTGCTTCCACTGCTGTTTTCTTGAATTGCACTTATGTTCTTTTTTGTTGATGTCAATAATTTCATGACCCCTCTATTCTAATACAGGCCAACTAAGACTGAAGTTTGTGGTATGATACTTTTTTTATACCCACAGACAGTTTTTCAGTTACTGAAGGGTTAAGGAGATAGTTTTTAAGTTAGTTTTGTTTTACCCAACAGAGTATTCTGAGTAGTACAACAGTTATACGTTGAAAACTACAAAGTAATGTTAAAAAAATAAACATATCATCTGGGCAATGGCAGCCAAAATTCCCAGTGCTGATGTTACGGCAGTATTTACATAGCTGCAGCACATAGTAAGATTTTATAGTAGTCTAACGTACTAAGACTTTCACAACTATAATTTCAAATCAGGTATACATTTAAAAGAAAAGAACGGTAATTAAACAAAAAATTACATCATTATATGGTATCTAGAAATAAAAATAATAAAATACTGTAATGTTTATAGCCACAGCTTTTTTACAATTTCTTATCTGGGCTAATCAATTAAAAATTGAATTTCATAATAACCAATAATTATTATTCATAACAGCTTATTATAGTTAGCATTAATTTTAAGACAACCTCTTCACTTTTATGTTTTATAACACTTACTTTTATCCTCTTTGTTTCTTCTAAATACCTTAATGTATCTGCTGTCCCCCAATCTTCTTCTGGTATACAAACTATATCAAAGTGTATTTTCAGTCCAGTTTTTTCTAAGACAGATTGTATTTCATTCTTAACTGATTCAAGAACTACTAACATAACATCTGAAACAAAAGCAAACAATGTAGTTCTACAGTAGTTAGATTATAGTAGCCTTGAGTTGAAAAACAACAATTAATTTATATGCATGTTAGTAAGACTTGTACATGTGTTGCTTATGGTAGTGTTAACTTGTACAAACCATTCTACAAATGTTGTTAAACATATTAAAAAAGTTGGCCTGCAAAAAAATTGTTTGCATACTGTAGTAAGTTTTAAAAGTACAATAATACTGGTTATGTAAGTGTAGTTTATTAATTAAAATTATTTTTATTTTAAATAAAAATATTTTAATATTAAATATTATTTCAATGAAATCAAGCAACTTTTGCTAAGCATTTAAAGCCTATTCTTCAAAACAAAAAAATGAAGTAGACTGAATTTTCAATAAAAAAAGCTTTTATGAGCTATAAATATAATTTCATTATGTTAAACAGGAAAAAAGGTAACTGTTTACTATTTACTAGTCAGAAGAAACTTTTTTAATGCCAACAATGGTTTTACAGATGCCTGTTTTACATAAAAATATAATCCCAACATGCATTACCTCTGATAATGTCTTTACAAAAATTCATTTTAAAAAATATCGACCTTAAACAGTAACTTTTTAACATAACCAAACAATAATAATCCAATAATAAACAGACTTATGAACCTTCTGTCTACCATATTATTATTTTTAGGCATGTAATAAAATCTTTTGACAAAAAAATCACAAAGCCAAAACAGGTTAAATTGCATATTTAACAATTTTTTAAAATACCTTTACTTTTAACTCTACTGTAGCATACATACATACATCAAATTCCATATAATTAGGACTAATAAAGTTGCCACTGTATATGATCACAAGGGTGTAACAGTCCAATTTTGGAAAAAAACATCTGATTAAAAAAATATTTTTTAATACAAACCTATATAAGAAACCCATCATGAACTTTTTAAAATGGATGTCAAGATTACAATGAACAACATGTATTCTTTTGAAATGTTCAAAGACACATTTTGAAAAATCAAATTTTGACTTTGAATTCGAAAAAAAATCTTTCTCCTAACCTGTATCTTTCTCCTGGACGTGACATGAAAGGTTATAAATCACTCTTTAAAATGACATTTGTTCCCAGCTCTTTAAGTGAATTAGGAAGCCACAATTGCAATTTGAAAATTACCTGGACATACCTTTTTAGCATTGGTAATTACTTCCAACAGTCCTAGCAGTTTTGGGGGACTTTAGACAGCTGTAATTTGAAAACTGATTGAGATATGTGAGAAAGATTAAACAAACATTACCTTACATAGGCCTATGAAATTTTCCCCACAGGGAGTGCAGACTAGTTGCACCTATTGAGAGGACGTCCCTCGCTGTACCCAAGTGTAACACACACTTACACTTACAACACTACACTTACGACTTTTACACTTTACACTCACAGTTATATTCAGGGAGGCGATAATAGCCTCAATGTACTTTTCGCCTTAAAATAACAACAAAAAAAAGGTATTAAATTTTATCAAAATTTGAGATGGTAAGGAAAATCACTATATTATTTTGACATGGAATAACTTGTTAGACCAATGTCAGTAACATAGTAGGCTGATTGGTTAGATCTTTTTTTTGTGTTAAGGGTAATTTCTGCAAATTGATAATTTGCACTAGTGTGCAGTCAGTTCATTGCTTTTACAAACCAACAACTACATTGCAATAACATAATACTGGTTAATTTTTTAGATTTATTGTTCCTTTTTTTACATGTAGGATAATGGTAATTTTCTCAGAATAATACTTTGGCGTTAAACTGAATTTTCAAGACTTTTGTTAGTTTTGGTAATTTATTCACCAAAACTCTATTATATGCCCAATATTAATAATCCAAATTATTAAAGTGTGAATAATGGAAAGTTACAAAAAAAAGTCAAAGTGACAAACAACCTGAAAATGACGACGGCACAGAAGTAGGAAAAGTGTTTTTAATCGTAAAAATGATAAATTAAATGTGTGTTATTAATAATATAAAGAATATTATATTTTTTCTAAAAAAGAGAACTTGAGCCTAATTCAATTCAGTTGTTGGGTATTTACTTTAGAACCTAACTCGATGGACTAGGTTGTTGTGTGTTTAACTGAGTTGTAACAAACATGTTTTTTATTGCAAAAACGATTACTGAAATACATTTTATTATTAATGAAAATATACTTAAAAATTTTTTTTTTTTAAAAAAAAGAACTTCAGAACCTAACTTGACTTTTTGGGTGTTTAACTTAGTTGTTGGTTATATAACTAGTATTCTGTAAAAACTACTAACTTTTGTAATTACTAATGAGTGTTATTGCGGTGAATATGAAGCTGACACTGCTTTGTAAAAATGTATGTCAGAATATAGTTCCATAATAAATGGCTAGAAATTATAATTTATCGTATATTTATCATAATAAATTTAATCGTTTATGTATTAATATCTCTCAACAAAATAATTGTCGCACATAATAAAACAATTTTTTTAAAATCACTAGTTTTTGTAAAAGTCCTGAAAAAGTGAGAATACCTACTTTGGATATTTTGTAAGGGATATACATTCAATAAAGCATTTTGAGAAATATAAAAGGTCCATTAAGTTAATTACAAATTGGTATTAAAGCACTTTAGGGACTTTTGTGAAAATCATTATTCCAACTATTTTTTTGCTTCTATTATGTATTATATCATTTCCTTGAGAGATTATAAGGCACGGAAGATGACATTAATTATGGTGAAAGAACAAGAAATTATATTTATAGCTATTTATTACTAACTTGTATTTCTAACCTATATTTCAACATCATTGATGTTTACATTGCATGAATATACTTACAATAAATTCCACTGTTACCTACAAATTTACTATTTATTAAAAATATTTCGGTATTTATTTATTGCAGTGCAGCCTGTCCTGGATTTTTATATATTTTTTTAAAACTAGAACGCTTTATTACATGCCCAAAAGCACTGACCCAAAATATAAAAGTGCTTTTATATACTTAAGCCATGAGAAGTAAGATAAAAATAAAAGTGACCAATATAACCTCAAAATTGCACCAACAAAAAGTTAGGCCTAACATGGGGTTCGGTAAAAAAAACCTTTATTATTTTGTTTAAAGAATACTCCATAACCTAACTGACAAGGCTATTGTATGGTGAACTTAACTGACATGGATGATGGGTAAAAACCCTGTTTAATTAAAGTAGTTACTAACCTTGTAATAAATGTTATTATGGTGGATATAATGCAGCCGCTGCCTTGTAGAATTGGTGAATTCTTATCTTATACAGTGGTACCCTGGCTATGGTCGACCTGGACAATGATCTAATTCATGGAATGAAAAATGATCTGCATAACAGTTTAGTTTAGGGGGGATTTAACTCCTTTATCCGAAAGTAAACTGTTATGTAGGTCATTTCTCATTCCGTGAATTAGACCGTTGTACGATATCGGCCATTAGTCAGGGTACCACTGTATAAGCAAAGAATTCACCAGTTCTACAAAGCAGCGCCTTATAAAAAAAAAATTGAAGAATCCAGGGCAGGCTACACTGCATATTTACCAATATTTCTCATGGTTAATGTATTTTAGAGAAATAACAAATTAGGCTAATAATTATTAGTTTAGCGAGTTAATTTCCCAAATAGCATACCATAAAACAACTAATTTAGTCTACGTTTAAGGAACAGACTAAATTCTTCAAGTAGGCTTACTACTTAATCAAATCTATTCATAATTCTGATTTTAATCAAATGCATCAAAAACAACACATAGTTTTCTTACTAACCACTGAATCCGCTTCTTTCTAACATATGGAGTGGATACCAAACCATGGGGTAGTTACCGATAGGCAATAGACATTTTAAACGTTTTTTCCCAAGGATTTCAGTCATTCTGGATCCTTTTCCAGCAGCCATCACAATTGCTTGAAATTCACACACAACCATACTGCAAAGTTCTAAAACTAATAATGGAAAAATTAATTATATATTCTAAAAAAACAATCTTAACCTCAATATCCAACAAAAACTATATAAATAAGTACACAAACACAAACACAGATTAAATAGAACATAGCACAACAACACGTCACATAAATCGGCAGTGCACAAAAATGCCGAAGTTCTCGCTGTTAACGAGTAAGTTGACAAGAACGACAATTGCTGATTTCACTATGATTGATTACACAACATTCACAGTTTATCAACCTGGAAATATTTAAAGGGCTGGGAACACTCAAGGTTAATTCAGAAAATCTCGTGAGATTTTGGAAAATTCCTTCCAATTAATTTGACTTTTGAACTCTAACCTTGTAAATTGTATACCTTTTAAAAAATATACAGCCATGTACTAGTATTCACCAGACTAAGAAAGTTGATTAACAAAGTTATGGACGCTGATATAAGAAGTTTTCTGTTTTTTAAATTTATTTCAATAAATATTTTATGTAAGTATTCGTTTTAACTATAGTACAATGAATAGATCTACTTGTACTTTGTGTTAAAAATGCTAGGTTTAAGTTTTATTAAGAATAATAAAACTGAGAAAAAACGCGCAACAGCCGAGACAATTTAGTTCGTCCTTCTTTTTTAATATATATTCGTTATATATACCTATATTTACTATTCCCTATTAATACAAATTTAATTAAAAACCCAACAGCTGATTCGAAATGGAAAAAAAATGTTTATCATTTATATTATTATTTACATTATTTAGTACAACCTTTATAACTTGTATTTCGTACAGTATATAACAACTCTGTAATGTACAAGAATTTACGAAAGTTCTGCAAGCCTTAAGTAGCTATTTTTTTATAATTAAGAAAGAATATAAAAGAGGGGGTTTGGGCATTTCTTTTAAACCCTATATATTAAATTATAGAATTAAAAATATGACAATGAAAATATGAGAATATTTATCACTAATTTACATTATTAACTCTTTAATGTAAATTAGAGAAATAAAATATGACATGGAAATGTTTATCACTTATTTAGTACAGAATATGATAAAGTGGGCATCAGTAGCTATGGTGAAGCCGTTAACACATTCCTAAGTATTATTAATTAAAATAACATACTCAGACGCTTTTTTTTTTTTTTTTAACGTACCTAATGTGGTTGTTGTCCATAGTAAAGGCCTTAGAATGTCTTTTTAGGGCTTAGAACACATTTTTATATTTTTATGTATAGTCACTATTACCGGTGCGATATTGTACCGCCCGATTGCCGCGCTATACCGTATGAACCGGAACTGTGGTTGTAGTTTTATTATACGAGTATTTTACATGAACTAAAAATACAAAGTTTACGTTATTATATGTTTATGAAAAATATTTACAGCACTACCAATCATCCATTTTCTTTCTTTTTTATTTCCGACCGTGAAAAATGTCAAAGCAACCTATTGGACAGAATTATGTGTTCCCAGGGCAGGCAGAACAGACATAAATGGTCCTCTTCTGTACACCTTTTTCTGAACAAACTTTACACCTTTTCCTAGGTCTAACACCACTTGCATTTTGAACATCATTTTTTATTATTTTGTGCAGCAAGTTCTTTGGTGGTGTTCTTAAAGGAAGATCGAGTTTTGGCGGCAGCAATGCTCCAATGAGTTCCTTGCGAAACACATGCAATGGTGTTCTTTTCCTGTCCTGGTTGTGCATATTGTACAGTGCTAAGGCGTTTATTACCGTCATTTGGAGCATATGTACAAATATTTTTTTGTATCACTTGATGCTTTTATGCTCACAGGGATAATATAAGAGCATATGATCGCCGTGATCAACTCCCTTCATATGAGCATTATACTGTACAATGGGAAGGGTCTTTATCTTCTCCTGATTTCGCCTATTTATCATGGTAACTATGTCATTCTCAAGTTCAGAGGATATATACAAGACATATCTCTTATCTTTCCATCTCTTATCCTACCATCGCACCTTCGGAATACTGAGCCTTCGTTTCCCCTCTTGCCAGGATAGCTTTGGTCACTTCAGTAGGGTTGTTTTTCCAGTGTCAGATCGCAGAGTGCCAGTAACATATGTGTTGTGGACAAACAGTTTACTAGTCAAAGCAAAGCTATTATAGAAATTGTCAATATAAATGGAATGTCCTTTGTATAGCAGACCATTCAGCAAGTACATAATAACTTTTGACGTATGCCCCTTTCCTCCAAGAAAGTCGTTCTTCCCTCCATATACTGATAATCGTAGACATAAGTCCTCAGGTTCACTCAATGTGTAAAGCTTAATTCCGTATTTATGCCATTTCCCTTTGATATACTGCCAAAACTGGAGGTGGCCTCTCCATAAAACCATTGCTTCGTCGAGGGAAAGCTCCTTTGTAGGGGAGTATGTGCAAGTCATCTTAGAGTTAAAGTAATCAACTAAAAACAATATCTTTTGAAGGCGATTATTTGATTTAGTTGTAGGATTTGAAAAGTGTAGGATCTCATGATGACTAAAAATTGATCACAGCTCATGTACTGCCTAAATATAGGTATGTTGCGCAGTCTTTCTGTTTTCCAGTAATTCTGGTATCTGTTTAATTTTATAGAGCCCATATGTAACAATAGGCCCAAAAATATTTTAAGTTCTGGTATAGTAATGTCTTGAAACTTATTAATTCTAGAACCAGGATGAGTTGATGGACCACAAAATAATTCCAATGCATATGCATTAGTAAAATCGCAGATACTTTGTAGGAATATCGTCCAATAAAAGAAAGAACCAGTCAACAGGCTTGTTATTTCCAGTAAAGGGAATACATTTTAGGCCAGATGTATTGTTAGACCAGACAAGATTTAAATCAGTGTCTTCATATTCACTTTCTCCACTACTCTCACCCAAATCATCAGAGCTCTGATTATCTGACCTGTCAAAGTCATTGTCACTAAACTGTGCAAAGGCCATAACTAATTAAAAATATATATAAAACAAATAAAAAATTAATAAAATCAAAACAAAAACACAATATAATCAAATAAACACACTTAAAACATGTTGAACTAAAGTAATGCACAAAAAAAAACCAAAAAGAGCTATAAGTTGAAACTGATGCCGGAAAAAGGTTCAACAATTCTGGCACAACAATCTACGAATAACACATCAACCTTCAATAAAAGCTGAGCTCACACTGAAGCATTAAGATAAGTAATGCTTAGCGGTATGATTTCATACCGGCTGCTTGAGAAGTGGTATGCGCGTGGTACAATTTCATACTGCCTGCACTGAATGAGTTAAGCTACCAAACATGGTGGGTGCTAGGCTGACCTTGAGGTAGTGATGCTCGCTTTAGATTATCAATTGGCCTACATCGGTGTAACACAAGAAATAAAATGAAATATGTTAGGGCAAAATTATAGAATTTTACAATAAAACTTTTATAGGTGCTAATTCTTTAGATTTCTACTGAAATTTTTAAAAAAGTAAAACAATAACAATCTAAGTAATGCAAAAACTAATCAGTGAAAATGTTTTGTTCACCGATCCTTGAAAAATCATAACCTCTAGGATATATTTTCCACAAACACATGTTAACTCAAACTTTATTGAGAATTTATCACTGACTTTTTCAGTTTCATTCACAAAAGAAAAATCATGTTTTTTTGTTTTCTTTAAATTTTTGGTTAAAATAGTTTGTTCAATCTGTTAATTTAATATTATTTTAATGAGTATTTGTATTAATAAAATTATAATGATTACTTGCTGAAATGTTTTTTTATAATTTTGTTAATTCCATATTAAAAAAACTGTTACATAAAGGCATACAAATAAAGAACATACAAAAATTTCATTAAAAATTATAATATGGAAAACCAAGAAAAACCTTTTGTCCAAAATTTTAACAGCTTTTTTCTCAAAACCAGCAATTTCTGTTATCAATGTCTGAAGCGTTTTTCTATATGTCAGAGAATATTTTGTGCTAAGTAGATTTTCATGGGAAACCGTACATCCCCAGCCAGAACATGAAAAGCGGTAATATCACTCTAGATTTGTTAACAGACTACCTCATTCAAGTTCTCTGATTAATTAACAATGAATTTCTGAAAATCTCATTGTCACTCTGAACTGATGATGATACGGCTAAAATTGTTTAGTTAATTAAAGACTAACTTGATTTTATAACAAAAACCTTATAACATTAAAGCTATAATGCATTTGAAACAAAGGTCAATTACAAAGTACTCCCTAATTCAACTCTTCCACTAAAAATGAAACAGAGTTAGACACAAAGTTAGTAAAGGACAGACCTAACTTGCATCAATTGTAACAGTTAACGTTAGTTATAAAAATGCTATTATTTGTTCGAAGGAAAACCAAGGGTAATTATATAGCAGAGTAGCCTCACTTCGAAATTAATTTTTATGGATTTTAATAGTCAAGTAAATGTGAGAAAAATATTTTATCATCAAAAATATGTGTCGGAAAGATGATTACACACCGCCGAAAAATATTATTTTTTTTTTAAACAAAAAAACCCATAACCTAACTGACACGGTTGTTAGGCCAAACACGGTGATGCGAGAATATAAGTGACTGTTGGAAGGCTTACAATTGATATGTGTCGGAAAGATGATTACACACCGCCGAAAAATATTATTTTTTTTTTAGACAAAAAAACCCATAACCTAACTGACACGGTTGTTAGGCCTAACACGGTGATGCGAGAATATAAGTGACTGTTGGAAGGCTTACAATTGCCATATACCGATACACGATATATATTTTTTGTCTTGAAATAGTATTTCCGACACTTGTTTTTGATGTTACAATAAGTTTTCAACAAATATTCGACGAATAAGATCCATAAAAATTAATTTCGAAGTGAGGCTACTCTGCTATATAATTACCAAACCAAGAAAAACCTTTTGTCCAAAATTTTAACAGCTTTTTTCTCAAAACCAGCAATTTCTGTTATCAATGTCTGAAGCGTTTTTCTATATGTCAGAGAATATTTTGTGCTAAGTAGATTTTCATGGGAAACCGTACATCCCCAGCCAGAACATGAAAAGCGGTAATATCACTCTAGATTTGTTAACAGACTACCTCATTCAAGTTCTCTGATTAATTAACAATGAATTTCTGAAAATCTCATTGTCACTCTGAACTGATGATGATACGGCTAAAATTGTTTAGTTAATTAAAGACTAACTTGATTTTATAACAAAAACCTTATAACATTAAAGCTATAATGCATTTGAAACAAAGGTCAATTACAAAGTACTCCCTAATTCAACTCTTCCACTAAAAATGAAACAGAGTTAGACACAAAGTTAGTAAAGGACAGACCTAACTTGCATCAATTGTAACAGTTAACGTTAGTTATAAAAATGCTATTATTTGTTCGAAGGAAGATTGAAAAAGCCAAGAGCTTCCAAAAATATAAACAGTGCAACACTTCCAGTTTTTTAAAACTATCAATTGATTGCTTGGATTGATTCCATATTGTTTAAAATATGGTTTCTTAAGAATTTGTACAAGCAGTTGAAAAAAATTTGAAATTAAAAAACTTACCTGCCCATTTTGCCCTACTACTTGATAACTCCCCAATAATTCACCCTTCTGAGCCTGAATTTAAAAATGGTAAAATTAAAACTATTTTTCATCTCACCACGTTAATCATTTTGAGTTTTTTAAATAAAATACTCGGTTTTTAAACCCCAATAATCTTTTGAAAACATTATCAGAACCAGTCCAAGAATATATGTTCAGTCAAATGGTATTGTGTTTGGTGCTCCTTTATCATAACAAATATTTAATCATATCATTTTTCATGATTCTCCGTAGGCTTAAGTCTTTCTTTTATTATGTTAATAACTGCAATCAGCATGGTATTTATTTCATTGATTGGCAAATTGCTTTATCATTCTCCTGCCATGAATTTGTTTATCTTTTAAAAATTTCAAAGATTTATGTTTGTTGGAAATATAACTTTTACATCTGTTATCAAACTATTGAATGTTGTTTGCTTTTTCTTCTTGAAAAGTGCCAATGTAATTTCAACTTGATCTATAGTACTCTCTATATCATCTATTTCAAGAACTTTCTTAAAATTTGTGTTGCTGGGTCTGTAGGGCATGCAATTTATTGAGCGTCGAAAAATAGTTTACTTATTGTTGTTGAGTTTCCAAAAAAATGCCTGTTATTTTACTAGATTTTTGGGAACATAATTTTTTAATGTTAATAACAATAATTATTGCAAGTTATTTGTTTGTATATCAGCCATGAATTTAATAATTTTTTAATCAAAAGTTTTCTAATTTTTTGTAAAAAAAATAATTTTTTAAAGTAATCATTAAAATTTTGTTATTATAAGTTTCCGAAAATGTTTCCTCAAATTTTTCTTAACACTAAGCGATTTTGGTACCCCTCAACTTAGCACATAACCATTTTTCAAAAATTTTCTGTAGTACTGGTTCTGATTTTAAACTTACACTAAACATTTGTTTTTGTATAACATAAAATGCTTAATTTTACACAATATGTAGACTAGATACTAATAGGGACAGACTACCTAATAAATGAATTCATCATAAGGGGTTTCATAGTTTTAAACTTACATAAACTCTAAGAATAGGAAACAGAATAAAATTTAATTATATTCAGTTATTAATCAAACAGTTTTCATTGCTCAAAACATATTTTTATTGTAATAAAAATAAGTAATGGAGTACAAATTAACAACTATAGCAAAATAAAAATAGTTAACATTAGATACTTATTTTAATAATTTTCACAATAAATAAATAAATATTTATTTCAATTACTAAAACAAAGAATAAATTTATTCTTTCTAGCTAACATGTACATACAATGCACCTTATAATGCAAATAAGCATTGTTCCCATTAGTTGTTTTAATATTTGTTTTTACACAACAAAATGAAAACCCACAATACTTTGGCAGTTTTTGTTTCATATATTGTAATATTTATTTAAGCTTATTTTTAAAACATGTTTGTTACAACATGTTGTTCAACATAGATATGTTTATTATAATAAAAACAATAGCCTATATAATAGACACTAAGCATTATGAATATTATAATGGTTGCCTACAATTAATTACTTATTTATTAAAATGGGAGGTGGAGTTTATTAAAAATGGAATGCAAGATTAATTATTATTATTATTTTTTTTTTTTGAGTGAATGAAGTAGGCCTACTTTATCTTATGTAATTTGAAAGTGTTGTAGCTAATTATGAAAAACTGTAATTGTACTTTTAAAGATAAAAGAAAGTAATTAAAGGGGAACAAAATTATGTGTAACTACGTTAGTTTTACTATATTTTATTTCTTAAAGTGATGTTTTAGACATCTTAAAACATTTGAAAAGGTTTTACATGTTTTTATAATTGTAAATAATTCAAAAGTGATTATGTAGGCCTGTACTATAATAGGTTATTTATTATAAAATAATTTAAGCTGGAATATAATCAATACGATTAAAATTTAAAGCAAAATAATATCTTAGTAAAAGAAAATTGTGTTACACATGTATACAGTCTAAGCAGACTGTAGGATTTTTTAAATTTTATATATAATTACTTTTGTTTTTTAAAGTAATTAGTATACCAACTGGTTTTTTAAGTAATTATAATTAAAGCTAGGTTTCTTTACAAATTCGTCTATGAGTAGATTTTATTTGTAAATTAATCCAAGAAAATTAATATATTTTATTAATATTTGTTAATATGAATTTATGTATTTACTGTTTTAAATACAGTAAATCAGTAATATCAATGATACAGTAATATCAGAAAATGATACAGTAGGACATGCAAAATGTATTAATTTTAAATTTTAATGTAATGTAGTTAAGATTAAGTTTTATTATATTTATTTAACTGTACTTGTGTTTTTGAAATACTTATGCACATAATATCATAAACAGAAACATCTATTTACTAATTTTTTTTTAAAAGTAAAAGTAGTCTACCATATATAAATGGTTTATGTTTTAGTTATTTATGGACCAAAAATGTGTGCTAGTTATTTTTTTATAACAACATATTACTATTAATACACTAAAGGATTTTTTTTATTCAGACAATGAGTTACATCTACTCCTACAATGAATGTTTAATGTAAAAAATATTACCAGTTTTTAATTTTAAATTGTTACTCAAAAGAACTGATGAATCTGAAATCAGTCAGAAAATATTTAAATTATGATAATAAAAATATAATAGTCTATTATTTGTACATATTAAATCACACAATGAATATATTGAAAATGTTATAAAAAAAAATTATTATCAGCAAACACTGTTAATATGAATTTGCTCCAAATTAAGCCTATTAATGATCTGACATCAAATAATTAAGACATATGTAAAAAACAAAACAATTTTAACATAAACTTCTTTGTAAAGGTACTTAATTTTGAAATTTTTTCTATTTATACTTTAGTATTCAGTTGCTATTTCGATTTTCAATATTAAACATTTAGGTGTTTAAGATTAGTTTCCAACAGACAGATAAACTGGCAAACACTCAAACAAAAAGTTAAGGCTCCTTAGTTTGACATTTTGTAATAATCAGGCCTTTACACATTTGGCTTACATATTTTTCTCTGGTCTTTGAAACAAAATCTCAGTGAAGTCTAATTGTAATTAGAAAGGATTAAATATTTCACAATTAAAATTAAAGCCAAATTTAAATTAAATAATTTAAAATTGTGTTCAAATTTGATTGTCAGATTTTATAAATAGATATAAAATTAATTAATGCTGGGAAACATTTATAAATTTATATTTATTTTGTTTATATATTTTATTAAAATAAGTCCAACTTTTGTCCATTTAACCCAAATATTAATTAAAATAAAAAATAAATTTTATTACCTATTTTTCTAGTTAAATTTTTTAATACAAACCTGTGTAAGCTAATATATTTTACCTATCTCTTAGGTCAGTAAGCCGGTTTTGGAAATGAACAAATATTTCAGTTACATTTAGACTGGCCATAGGAGTTCCTCTACCCCCAATTACAACATTGTGTAATATTTAACTGGCATTATTTTTGAAAAAAATTTAAAGGTTAAATTTTGCATTCAGCAATAATTATCTAAAGTTTGACCAAGCTTCCTTTACAAATTTTTTTGTAAGAAATAATTTTTTAGATAGAAGCAACAATGCAATCATAAATCAGATATTTTTTATGCTTTGTTCACAAAATTAAAAGAGCATAACTTTCAGTCAAAATCGTCCCAAATTAATGGAATAAAAATGTGTGGAATTTGGGGGAGTTACCAACAGAAGCAAAGCATATATATATAATGGTTATTCTATAAACCATTAAAATAATAATAACTTATACATTTTCTCCATTTCATTGCTAAGAGTCATATAGTAAGTCATATAAAAAATATAACAAGAGACTCTACAACTCGCTTATGATTTATGATTGTTATAATTTAAATAAATATTTGACCAGTTTGTTTGTTTTTAATGTTAAATTGTATCAGTGATGAAGCCTATTGTAAGTTGTGTAACTAGCTGAATGACAAAAAGTAAAATAAAAATAAATAAAATTAAAAGTTCACACAGAACTATCATTGTCATCACTAGTTTCATGAATCATTTTATTATATTCTCTGTACTGCCTATGGACCATCGACACTGACCTGCACTGCAATTGTGATCACCACATTGACTATCTCCTGCAATTGACTATTGTGTGTCTACCACTTACCTCTTAGTTATTTATTTTCATTTTAAACAAATAAATGTTAGGCTACATATTTTTAAATGTTAAAGAATACTGTACAAATTATTATTTTTATGAAGAGCTCATTATTATTATTATTATTATTAATTTGTTGATCTCATAAATACCTGCAAAAGTAATATAGCACAATAGTAATTTAATTAAACTAAAAGTAAATGATTTAGTAATAACCTAAGAAATAAATCATTTTTTATGTTATGTTATAGTAAATACTTGTATTATCACCTTTTATAACTCAGAAGCAATTTCATGTTATAGTATTAACTGTCGATGTGTTATTGTAAAATTAGGCCACTGTTACAAATGAATGATTCCATAAAACACTCATGTTCTATTTCTTCAAAGACCAATACCATAGTTGCACACACATATATTTATATAAATACAATAAATTATAATCACTTCATAAAAATAAATGATCATTCTCTTTATATTAGCTTTAATATATTTTGAAATATAACATTTTTTTCTCTTATCACTTCTGCTTTACCGTATAAAAGCATGTTAAGAATTAAGGACTAATACTAATTTTCAGTAGATAATTGTTTACTGAAGTTTTGTTTACTTGGAAGAGAGGTGGTAACCTCTCTACTGGTTATCATAATGCACACATTTTACAGTTCTGTAATTAAAAAACAGTCCATTTAAGTAAGTCATTTGAAATACGGCGATGATAACCTTAACGGTTTTTCGCCGGAAAAAAAGGATTGAAAATGTTTGTGTTTATATGCACTTTTTCTTCATTTATCTATTATTGAACAATAATTCAAAAGTAAGCAACAATTAATTTAAAAAATTAGCGAACATAACATAAATTAATTAGTTGAAAAAAGGTTAAACTAAACGTGTAAAATAAATGAAATGTTACTTTAATAGACTTCAGAAAATCTATGTTGAATCAAATGATGAATATAACATAACATATAACGTATTAAGTGTGCTTCAGGGAAACATTATGAGTTAATGGTTGAAATTTTAGTTCGTTTGTGCAGTTATTTTGTTGTTTTAACATAGAGAAAAAAAACCAACAAATTTCCAATTGTGGAATTTTGTATTTTCAAATCACATAATTTCATATGTGATGAAACTGACTTGTTCATTTTTAATGAAACCATTGAATATAAATGGACTAGAAGTATAACCACCATTATAAAAAGAGTGCTCAATATTAGCACTTAAAGTACAAGTAATTGGCTTATCTGCAAGCTGCAAGGATAGGGGTGGAGACGTTGAAAAAATAAATAGTACTATTTAACTATAGTTAAACACTTTGCCGCATGATGCCACTAGCACCGATCACTCACATACCTCTCATACGAGTTATCATTTTAATATGAAGGACATTCCATGTTAAAATGTTCAACAATCACTGTAACTAACCTTATGCAACAGACTGAAAAAATTCTTGGACATTCAAATAAGAAATTGGTAATCTGAAATAAAAGGAACTATATGATCGTGAGTGTGGGCGAGTTTGATAGATCCTACCAACATCATGAGTGTTGTTATTGAAGAAAAAAACGGTTAAATATAAAATGTGAAAACTAACTGATGCTTAAAGAATTTAGAAAATACTTAGAATGCTTATAGAACTTAGTTTTCATATGGTTGTGGAATATATGGTCATCAGGCTAAATTAAGAGTTTTAACTCTTTGCATTCACAATCTGAGTCAACTCTTGTGAATGTAAAGAGTGCTTAACATAAGTGGTAAAAGATGAAGAGAATACATAAACATTTTTTTACCATACAAATTAGCATTAATGTTAAAACATAAGTTTAGGCAGAGTGTTATGTAATATTGCATTCAATAACTACAATTAAGTAAACTTTAAAAACAAACGAAACACGGCATTACAATTTTATCCATTACTGTTACTACAAATATAGTATGTACACTTTCCTTACTTATTGCCTAAACAACATAATAAAATAAATATCAAGTTCAGTTTCATTTACATTTTCAAACAATTTAAAAAAATAAAATTAAGTTTATTTTATCACTGGTTATTCTATGTTACACATGAAATCATTTCAAAATTATAAGTATGCAATTGGAAATAAAAATAAGTTTAGTAATGAAAGAAGGAAACGAAAACTTTGTTAAAATCCACAAAAGTGCTTTACTAAGTAAATAATTTAACATATTGATGGGAATGTATGCATTATAGTTAACAACCTGTACGGGTTGTACAAGATAGTGGGTTATAAATGGATATTGTAGAAGTGGCATGTAATTAATACATATATGAATAGAAGGTACACATTTATGGATTTCAAATATTTCATTTTCCTTTTTTCTGTCTACTTCTTTACAAAAAATATTAAGTGGAGTAAGAGTTAAATGTACTCGCTCCCTTACTCTTAGAATGTTTATACCAAACAGAATAAATTAAAATGTAAAATGATGGTCATTTCCAATCAATAATAAAATACTTAAAAAACATTATGACAATGCACACATTGTCAAAACCAGTCGATTTGTATTAATTTAAATACATATAGCAAAATAAAATATAATTTTTCTAAATTTTTGTAATTTTATTGTATAAATTGTAATTTTTTATTTCCATACTATCAAAGCTATAAGAATACAGTTAAAGTTTATTATTATACTCTTCAATATTTATCATGGTAACATATGATAAATATGTTTGATTAAAATTAGTTATAAAATAATAATTAATGTAATCTATTTTATAAACAAACTAATTAAAAAAATATATTTAAAAATTATTACGCTTATTTTGACTTTCTCCAATTCCTATTGATATATTTCATCAATTTCAGGTTTCTCTGATTATATTGCGTAATAGTTTGTTAAAAAAATATGTTTTTTATAATTCGTTGAATACATAAAATATATCTTTTAAATATTAATATATTTTTTGTACATATTCAATTTAGATTTACGAACCCTTTCAAATAATGTTTTATTTTCATTGGCCAATAAACATTAAATCTTAAGTAATGACATATAAACCACCTCCCATTTCAATATATTTTCAATGTATATAATGTATAAATATATAAATATTATGATTTATAATTAACTCATTATATTATTATAATAATATTATAGTTCTTTAATGGAAGCATTATGTTTTTAAAATGTGTCTATAATGTTTTAGAGTTTTCGAAGATAGAAAATATTAAATTTATTTAATACACAAAAATATTATCAATAGATAAAAAGTACAGACGTTAGGCAATATTTAATTACATTCTTGATATGGCAAACTCACAACATTGATACAGACAACAATTATTAGGAAGGATAAGCAATAATTAATTACTTGAATTTAAAAAAAATATATTTAAAGTATTCCTGTCTATAATTAATTTATAGCTAGTTTCATTTAGAAAAAAATCTTCAAAAATATAACTTTTGATACAGAGTCAAATATTTTAATTATGAAATTGACGAGAGTAACTTAAACATTTTCAGCCAAAGTTTTATTCAAACATGAGACTGTGAAATAGTTTGTATTTTATTTTTATTGTTTTGTATCCAAGTTATGATTAAAATATTAAATAACTTTTAATTATCGTATCTATATCTTTTTTGGTCTGTGCGTTGACGTTTTAGTTATGAAAAGTCATGTTTTGCACCTGAAACTTCATCGTCAGGAATATCTAATCACTTGAAAGAGATTGTCAAATATTTATATACACACATATATATATATATATATATATATATATATATATATATATATATATATATATGATGCAAACATTTTCCTCAAACAACATGGTTTTATTTCCATTTGTTATTGTTCATAAGTTAAGTACGAGATTGTGAAAGAAGTTTTCCATATATCTGTTATATTCCCCAATATAATAAATGCAGCTTCTGACTGTGCCTAAGGTTAATTACACAGCGGGCAATTTTTGTTGGGCTGCAGGTTGCCGCTTGGCAGTTGTGCCACTGGCAGTCGCTATACAGCCACCCATTACGCCTAACTTATGTGGAAGTTTTCCCATCTCTGGCTGGGCAGTAGCATTTGTTTCCGTAGGGAGTGTTTAAAAATTCGGCAGGTTTAGTGCCATTCCAAAATATACAGTTGTGATGGAATATTTAGGTTCTCCAAAATTTCGAAGTTATATGAGGTATCGAAAAGGAAAATGAGTGTAGGAATTTATCAGATTAACACATTTATTTCTTTTGTATCTGATACTGTAGTACGTCCAAAACACTTGTGTTTATACTTTAAAGAGGAGGTACTAAATCAACGTTGTAAGCTTTAAAATTCTTTTTATATTCTTCTTCTTTTCTGCTAGGATTATTGTCACTATGTGGAGTATAATGATCTGCCTTCCCTAGCTTCGTCAATTCTACTTTTTTTGACGCGTTTCTGAGATATAGAGTATAGATATAGTTTTTGAAGATGGAGGTTCTCCGAAACGCATCAAAAAAAAGTAGAATTGACGAAGCTAGGGAAGGCAGATCATTATACTTAACATAGTTGTAAGCATTACGTACACTGTGGTTATTTTAGTGCACTGATTGTAATCATGTGGCTGTGGCGAGAATCACCCAGTGTGTAACTGACCATTGTTGGCGCAATTAATAAGGGTGTTTTGTATGATGTTACGTCTTGATGACTATTGCGAACTGTATTTTCTATAAATTTACTTTCTTTTCTATAAATTAACATTTCTATAATAAGCTATGTAATAGATAAAATTTCATTATTTGTAAATATTAATAGGTTTAATCCTAGTTTACAAACTTGTTAAATTTCAATTTATATTTTTGTTGATCCATGTGAAAAGTAAAAAAAGGATAGTGCATCTGTAAGAGATTTTGGAGAAAGAGAGGCAGCACTAATACTGCACAGGACAGCAGAGCCTTTGGGGCTGCTGGTAATGTGTGTTTCAACAATCTCTTCAAAGTGATTAGTTATCCTGAGGATGGTTTATGGTTCTGAAATTTAGAAGTCACGAGACAGATAGTAAATAATTTGTACGTTATTTAGATTATTACTCCTCCAGTTATTTTTTAGGAGGGTAATTTATTAACACTCAATTCTTTTATGATAATTTACATAACTGGAGTTGCCAATACAAAATTATTATTGATCTATCTACTGTACTGCTACTGTACTGTACTGTACTCTACTGTACTGTACTGCTAAAAACCTGTAACTTTAAAGTTGAGCATAGCAGCTCTATATACTTAATTCCTTAAAAAATAAAGGTTATTTTTTAATAAAAATAGAACTTATTATTAAAGAATATAGTTATTTGTTTTGTATTAAATACTATGTTAAATTTAATAACTCCATACTTATTAAGATAAAATTATTATATTTGAAATACAAGTAAACTGCTAAATAAGTAATTTTATTTTATAATAGTTCAAGGAATAGGCAAAAGAGTTATAGTTTTTATTTATTTAATGTATTGAATACAATTATTTATTAAAATAAGTTTATTATTATGATAATAAATTTATTTAATACGAGGTAAGCCCGTAAAGTAAACGCCGTGTACTTCTTGTCACAGCAGTCACATTTCTACTAGTGATTAGAAATGCGACACACAATACAGAAGCACTGAGAAATGCTCAGAAATGGTATTGTTTCGATTCATAACAATGCCCGACCTTACGTTATGAATGTGAAACAACAATTTTTATAGGACTTTGGCTGGGACAAGTTTAATTATCCACCATACAGCCCTGACATTGCCCTTAGCAACTTACATCTCTTTTTGCATTGTTCTTTGGTGACCAAAACTTCAAAAATGATGACGAGTTCAAAAAACATGATTGACAATACAGCTGGCAATGTACGAAAACTTGTGCTACACCTATACGTTAAATGCCTATAACATGATGGGAACTACGTGGAAAAATAGTTTAAAAATATCTATGTAGTTTAATAGTTTAAAGTTCATAGATTACTTGCAACAATTTTTTTGTATTAGTGCACTAGCTTAGTTTTTATAATCATTTACTTTCTGGGTGTACCTCATATAAGTTACATTACTGTTAAATAAACAGAAGTGTTAACAAACAGGTTAAATATTATTTTGTTTGGTTATATTGTGATTGCAAAGCCACCAAATACATTGTATCCAGTATATGTTTCAGTTCTAACCTATTTACACAGGAAAAAATTAGAACCAATAATTTGCAATATTTTCATTATGTCATATATGTTTCCTACATAGACGTCATAAGACACACAGTAAAAATAAAATTAACAATATGTATTCATATACTAATGCCAGTTGAAATTAAAATTGAAGGAAAGAAAGGAAAGACAGGTATCTGAGCTGAGTAGCCAATGACTAGCAGACAGTACTGATGTGCTGTCTGCACAGCACATGTTTTTACAATCGAGATAATCAACCATCGTTGATAACAAAACAATCGACAACTGTCGAATACCAGTCCGGTTGTACAATCGAGATGTTTGACGATTGTTAGGGTGATGATCCCAGACTGCGGATTGCTGACTCGACTATTAGAGCAATGTTTTCCTTGTCATTGACTGGACATCAGTAGTTAACTACACCCTAATTTTTTTTTATTGATATGGTATATTATTTTTTCTCATGAACTTTTATTGTAATGTCTGGCTAAGTAATAATTACAATAATAAAAAGTGCTATATTGTGGCATAAAATAAAAAAAAAACAAATTTCAAACTTTATAAAATTAAAAAACTTACTAAAAACTTCACAAAATAAAAAAAATAAAAAATTTATTGCACGCACTGCTTTAGCATATTTCAAGGGACCATCTGCTGGGATAACAGCAAAATTGTAAATTTTTTACTTATACAAATAATAATAAAAATCCACTCATTTAGAATAAAATTTAGTTTGACTACTGTATAATTTAACTATTCATGCATAAGAAACTGCTATGATACTAAGTAAATATTGGTGACATGCAGCTGTTTCGCTGGCGTGAGAGAAGTGAATTTCCAAAAGTATTTTTTTTTATATTACCCTAAAATCCTGATTTCATAATCATAATCATCATAATTACCATTAAAATCTGCGTCTGCATATACTAACATTATAACAAAGTATATTAAAAATAAAATAAACCCTAACTGACAATAGATTAAATTTCTTAATTTCAACGGATTTTGAAAATTCAAAATTTATGCAATTTTTAATACAGATTACGATGGTAAAATAGGATTTTTGAAAAAAAATTTAAGGCAAAAGTTATGAATTTATAAACATTTAAATCAGCCATCATTTTGAAACTATTAATGATTTTTGCCGATTAACGAACTTACCCAAATTTTTCATCATAATCGATATTTGTTCTAGTTCAAATCAAATCCCCGGTCCAAAATTGCGATGTGAGTGTGATAAAACAAACAAGCATATAAATATTTATGAATACATTTACATAACTGTATGTAAATACATGAAAAATACATACATTTACCACACAGTTATCAAAATTAACTGAAGGTTTCCCTATTTTTGTCACTCATAAAAAAAAACGGAACAGACCTTAGCAATTTAATTGGAATATTTATTAAATATTTCCTGCAACATCTATTCCAATTGCAAGTTGACGACTCATTCGACTGTTTTGTCGATAATTTAGGAGTACAGTAGTGCACTCCTACACAAAACTAAATGACTCAGCAAGTTGGAGGACTCGAATAGATAACTATTCAATATAAGTCGTCAAGTGATGACTGGCGAGTCGAATACAATCGAGAAACATTGAGATGTTTTTACAATCAAAACAATCGAATCAAATATCTCATAACCGTGCATCACTAGCAGACAGGGTAGAAAAAACCCTACAATGTGTTTGAATAAATGAGAGGCGTTTAACACAATTTGTTTACTTAAATTAAGACTAGGTTGTTTACAAACTGATTTGTAAATTTCTAATAATTCTAAATTATTTTATTTTGCGTCTTCCTGTTTTTTTGTAAATTAAATAATTTATAAATATGAAAAATTAATAGATAATGAAGCATGTTAACTACACGTGTTCAACTGATATTAGTAGCCAATATCGCACTGTATGTCTGACAAGTATGAAACATCCATACTTGTCCAATGGAGTCTCATAGTGAAACATATGTCCCATAATAAAAATATTGAAACAGTTGAAATTATATTATAGTTAAACAATAATTATAAAACTAAATTATATAAAATTATAGTTTTAAGTTTTTTAAATTGTAAAATTAAAGTTTAAAATATTAGTTTCACAAAGTAGTTGTCACTGCATGTTCAATAAATTGTTTAGTGAATTTAATATAGCACCAAAAATAACATTATGTAGTAGTAATGATCTAAATTATATTTATTTCTGATATGTATATTGGTTTGATATTTAACTTTTACTTTATTATTTATCCTGGTCCAATATTAATATTTTAGTTTAAATATAGTAGATTTAGGTTTCAAAATATATGTTCCCAATGTGTAAATAAGTCATAATTAAAACCAAAGACTTTGAACAGTTTTATTTATTTTAATAAACAAAAATGGTCACTGAAAGTCTTCTTTACATCAAGTCCCTGGTAAATTTAAATGTATCCATACTATTTAAGGCTGTAGTGAAAACAAATTTCAAGATTTGTTTGATTAAAACATAAGACTAAATTAGTGTAACTTAGTGACAATTGTGATTTATGTAACTTAGTGACAATTGTAACTTATGTAACAAGTTATCTGTTTTGTTAAAATGTAGTCAGTAACTTAAAATATAATTAATTTCATTAATCTTTGAACTATATATATGTCTTATACCACATAAAATTAATATTGTTATTATTTTAAAAGCATGAACATCACTTTATGAAAAACCAACAATATATTTTACTTTTCATGTCACAAAATATAAAATGCAATATACTATAAAAATAACAACTTTGCCACTTTAACATTTTGTAAAAAATAATTTACAAACAATAAATTTATATTCTGAAGATAAAAGATCATTCAATGTTCCTGTGTTAGTAAATAGTCTACAACAGTTTTATATACACTTGTAAAAAACAAGGAACTTTAAAAAAGGGCTGCTCAGTGACATCAATCAAACAGCCAAGACAAAATTGTCAAACATAATTTTACTTGTACAAGGGCAAGGTTTTGGTTACACAGTGATATAAGCAATTAGTAATAATGTTCAATTAAAAATAATACAAAAATTGCCCTGAGATCATATTAACCATACACATTTAAGATATAAGGACATATTGTTTAAAAACATCAATTGTTGTAAAATATTAGTTAATATCATTATTTTACATTTAAAATGCTTGTTCAGTATTAGGCAGTGATTGGAAAAATTATTTTGTGGCACTTATGTTAAGGTCTTGTAGTAAACTGATTTGAAATTAATACTCAAAAGATTTTTTAAAAAAATATACTGAAAATATTTTTATGGGGAAAATATACAAGTAAAATGTGCTTATATATTTTTTTAAATCTACTTTAATTTGTTTAAACACACACTAAAACGTTATGTATATATTGTTGTTTTCCATTGTAATATATTTTAGTGTTATTATTTGTTACATGAGGTATGGCAATTAAATAACTGACTGATTCTGCTACTGGCAAACAGTGAGCACTCAGCAACAGGATTGAACATGTCTGTGCTTGTTGATGCCCCCCTGAACTTAATAGGCTCACTACATTACATTGCTCAGTCTCACTATAGCGATTGTCTGTTCAAGTTCTCATCAAAAAAATGCAAAGTCATTTGAGTGTCTGAGCTCTTGCCAAAATCTTAAGACTTAACAAAGAAAAGTGCCAATCGATACTTAAGATACTAAAAAAAGTGTCAATCGATACACTGCAAGAGTCCCACCTCTCCACAGCAAATAAAGTAAAAATGAACAAAATTGTGAAAAACGCAACTCATCAGTATTCAAGAACATGATGATTTTTTTTTTTTTGAAAATTGTGGAATTGTCTATGCTTACCGGATCCTGAAGTTAGATGGTCAATTACATTTTTATGTTGAGGTTCTGACAGACCTTCATAAATGAAAGAAGACCTGATTTGTGGAAAAGGAATTACAGGATGCTTTACCAAGACATGTGTCTGCTCATTCCACCTTGTCTGTGAAGGAATTCTTTGCAAAATGTGGCAGCACTGTGGACCACTCATCATAATCACACTATCTGGCCCACTGTCACTTTTTTTTATTTTGTAAGGTCAAATCGGAGTTTAAGGGGACAAGTGTTCACAGTGTGGAAGCAGTGAAAGCAAAAGCAGCAGAGGTTCTCAACAAGCTAACAAAAGCAGACTTGCATCACTATATGGAGCATTGCAGGAATTTGCAAGAAGAGTACATTGCAAGGTAAACTTTGTAATGTGATTGGTGATCAATAAACTGTTTTGTAGCACCAGTTCAGTTATTTAACTGTCACACCCTGTACATCACTTAACAATTCTATTTTATTATCATTTTTAATTGCATATCAAGTATGGAGTTTATTTTTCTCCATTTAACTTGTATGATACAATTTATAAGGCAACTACGAGGGTTTCCGTAAAATAAGGTTCCCAAGTTACACGGGATCCGGTGACCTTGGCTTGCAGCTTGGTTCCTCCACTCTCAATCCCCACTCCACAATTGGTCTGCGATTCTCAGTCTTGGCTTGGTAGCTGTTAATAATGGCGTTGGCTTTTCTGTCTCCCATCAGGTGCGAATTACGCACCTGTGATTCATTCAAAAGTGGGTCCCAAGACAGATTACAGCAGACCACAAACAGCAATGGATTGATGCGGCCTGCAAATTTCTTCAGACCAACAAAACTGTTGGCAAGAAATTCTTGGACTCCATTGTCACTGGGGACAAGACCTGGGTACACTATACGATATTGGAAATGAAAGAACAATCACGTTATTGGAAACATCCAGAGTTGCCGAAGCTGCGGAAGTTCAAACACTGTCTGCCGGCAAAGTCATGGCGAGCGTGTTTTGGGACAGGAAGGGGTTAGTGTTGTGTGAATTCTTGGATACCGGCACAACAATCAATGCTGATCATTACTGAGACGTTAAGGAATCTTCGCCACACGATTCAAAACAAAAGGAGGCTCATGAAGGGAGTTTGTTTTCATCAAGACAATGCTCGTCCACTCACTGTCTGGTAACAACCGGTCTCATCAACCAATTTGGATGGGACACTGCCAAAAATCCATCCTACAGCTCGGACTTAGTCCCAAGTGACTACCATCTCTTCCCTAATTTGAAGAAACACTTCGGTGGGACGCATTTCAGTACCAGAGAGGAGCTGAAAGAAAAAGTTTTAAGGTACCTTCACGGCATGGTGAGAGAGTTTCCCGACTCAGGCATACAAAAGATAGTTCACCGTATGTAAAAATGCATCGATCTCAACGACGATTATGTTGAAAAATAGAAAAAAGTGTAAGTTTTCCAAAAATGTGTTATTCAATGCAAATAAACATGTTTTTCATTGTGAAAAATTATTGGGAACCTTATTTTACGGACAACCCTTGTACTTTTTTGTTACAAAAATTTTTGTTTAAATTCTTGTAGTTACAGTTCTTAATTCAACAACCTTCTTTTATTTTGGTTGTAACTTTCAATTTTAGATAGCATCTAAAGTCATAAGTTTTGAAAACAATATTAAATTGAATGAAAGATTAATTATGGAAAAATATATAGTGACAACATTTTTTTTAAATAATCAAATATTCATATCTTTTATGCTTTCATCATCAAACAGGTGGTAACTTTGAAAGATATTATTTGAAATTGTATACACCTACACACAACTGACTTGCCAACTGAAGATATAAATTATTGCTCATTTTTAAATATGATAAAATTTGAAATTTATGCCTCTATTCAATAAAAAAAAAATCAGAAAATTCCTTTCTGTGCAGAGTATAACACATCTATAACTAATTGCACACTTTGCTCCTTTTTCACATATTTTACATAATTCATTCAGTTCTCAGTATACCTATACAGTATTGTAAAGAATAAATATAGGGGCGAAGGACTCCAAAAACAAAACTTATTGGTAGAATATTTCCCCAGTATTTAAAATTTAAAGTTCCTTTAAAGCAGTGTTAACATTCATATTACACTGAAAACACATTATTGGTAATGACAAGTAATTTTAATTATATTTTATTGCAAAATGTTTAAAACAAATGGTGAAAAGATTAGAACAGAGAGAGTAGAAATATTTATTAATGGAATATGAGTACCCACATAAAAATTAGAATCTGTCTTTCTTAATTTTGTAAAACATCCCACTGTGAAGAAATAAACATGTTATACTGATACCACAGAGTAAATTATATACGAATAAAAATGTTATTAATTTATAAATGAATGTTGTACACAATTTTAACAAAGGAAGTTTTTTTTTAAATCCAAACTTTTATTTCTATTACTAATAACAATGCTGTAGTAAATAATTTGTATTATATGTAGATACCATAAAAGAAGAAAGAACATAAAAATAAAAATAAATTAAAAAAAAATTATTTCACTTCAGAAATATTTAAACACAATATTTTATTACTATGTTCAGTATAATGATCTGCCTTCCCTAGCTTCATCAATTCTACTTTCGTTGACGCGTTTCAGAGAACCTCCATCTTCAAAAACTGAAGGCAGATTATTATACTGAACATAGTGTAGGACTGTTTTTTTTTTTTTAATTTATTGAAGATATGTTTACAATTCCTTAATATTTTCAAGAAGATGGAGGTTCTTCGAAATGTGTCAACGAAAGTAGAATATACTAAGCAAGGGAAGGGAGATCATTGTACTGAACATAGTGATAATAATCCTAGCAGAAAAGAAGAAGAAGAATATAAAAAGAATTACAATATTTTATGATTTGTACATATAATACAACTTTAATTATAGGACAAAACGGTTCACTGCTATATTTAAAAGCATAGTTACTTCAAACTAGACACTGAACAAGCAATTTCAAAGTTGTTGATTCAATGTATTTCAGTGAACTCCTATTTAAATTTTTAATAAGTGAAAGCGATATGCTTCATAACAAATAATAAAAAAATGGCCATGAATTATTCAAAAAATCTTTTTGAAACAAATTTCATTTCTATCCACTGAAAGTAGTATATTTATTAAATAAAATATGTTTCCAATTCAGTAAAAACAATTTACTAAATACACTTTCCATATAACTTGTAATAAATTTCAGTGACATGTATTTTAAATGTTCTTATCACAATTTTTTAAATAATTCTTTACTTAAATTGTGAATGTACAACATATATACTAGATACTGTTTTTAAAATAGTATTATGATTGTATTTTGGATGTAGCACTTCAAGTTTCTTACTGTTTTAACAAAGAGCTATGTTCGTATTTATCAATTTTATATCACAATAGTAATATTGTCTCATAAATAATGCAGAGGAGTTCACTTTCTTTTGGTAAATCCACAATGGTTTTTTCTTAAGAATTTCGATGTTGTGAAGTGTTCTTTACTAAACGAAAATTAATTATTTCCAATAATAATAAAAATTTTATCATAAACATAATAAATTTGTTTTCATAAAACTTTTAAAAACTGAACAGCCATTGTTCTAAAATTATGATAACACATGATTCGGGAATAGCGTACTGCAGCATCGTTAGGCCAGGACTTGCTGACGTCAAAGACTAGACTGGGTCCACTTCATGACAGACTTCCATGTAATCGGGGTGGTGCATAATGTCTTTTATTAAATCCTTAAGGATCGTGTAGCGAGGAAAAATTGGGTAAACCTTAGAGTTGACATATTCTGACTGAAAATACAAAATTAAAAAAAAGTCAATGACAATGGTTTTAAAGTAGATTTGTCATCTGGAATTAAATTTTAAATTAAAAATACTTATACATTATTCGTAAAATAAACTTCATAGCCAATCTTTAATTACAAAGTAACATGAACAATATAGTAAGTTAGAATTTCCTGAAATGTAAGATCTAAATCACATTTTAAATGTTTTAGTAGTAACAAAACAGGTTCAACATTTGTTTGAAGAATGGTTTTTCCACTGCTTTTTCAGTAATTAGTTTTTTAAATTCAAAAAGTTCATCAATATTATTTGTTAAAGAAATCACTCAAATTAATATACCATTCATGGAAATACTTTGTAGAAGCAACTTTGTAGAATGTAGCTAAATTCAGCAGAAAAACTAACTCAGAAACCTGCTTTGATGAGAAACCCAGTAGAAGATTGGATGACCAACCCATGCCAGAAATGGAGGATGAATTGTACTAGGTAGGGATTGTGCTATAGTAATTTTTTGTAATTATTGTTGAAGTAGAGAAATTTCAATAATTTAAAAATAATAATAATAAATACACCAAGACTTTTTTAAAGATTGAAACAATAATAATCCCCATTAAAAATGTATTTAGAATTCACCAATACAAACTCCAATTTTTACTGTTCATGTAAGACATTGTGGTAAGTTTTTGACCAAGTGCTCAGCGGTTGATATCAGTGGCTGGTCAGTGTGATACATCTCTGAACTGTGCCCCTTAAAGTCATTAATTGTTTGACCAGATGCATTGTATTTAGTGTGCGTGCGCACACACACTCACACACACACCTCCATCTATTAATTCTTTAAAACTTCTATTTTTATTTGTGAATTTTTAAGTAATATTGTTTTTGTTCATATCAAATGTTCTTATTGTGAATTGTTTTGGTTCTTTTTGAAAGAAAATAAAATATAAAAAAATGTTAAATACTGTATGTAAATGTATAACGTTATGGCACACCTACAGGTAAAGTTATGTTAGTTGTTATGTTGTTGTTATTGCTAGTTTTGTAATTTTTATTCTTGTTAATACATTATGTATGGACCCAATCTTAAAAACTCTTAACATTCCAACTACTAATAATTTAAAGAAAGAAGTAAGGGAGATGACAGTGAACAGACATGGTATTTTTAAAGACAAAATGTAATCAAGCTATAATCACATTAAAAACAACTACTGTTTAGAGAAGGCTGGTCAAAGTTCTAAAGTCGGAGTCTACTCGAAATACATTAACAAGAATGCTAGAATTCTTAGACTGTTAGAATTAAAGGATGCTAAATACATTGCTGGAAATGGCAACAATTTTTACAAATTGTATTTCTTATATGAAGTGTTTAGGCCTACATCACACAAGATCTATCATGTGAATTTAAATATAATAAATACAATTTGTACAGTTAAAATTGATAATTACAGTTTATTTTTCACCAACCTTAAGCTCTCGTATTAGATTTCTAAGACCTGAATATTTTTTTAACAACCGATAAAGATCATTTGTCATTTGTGTGTTCTCTGCCTCTATCTGTGCAGTGATCATATCTGTAAAAAAACACAACAGTCACTCACAGTAATTAATTTTAATGTAAACTTTATATTACTAATAAATATATATTTAGTATTAACATATAATTAGTAAGTACTGTGTTATCAAATACTTTATATTAAACTTGCTCAAATGTGCCAACATTACTTTTTTGTCATTTCCTGAAAATTTTAACTTTCTTATCAAGGTATTTCTTGTAATAATGATCTTGATTATATTGTTCTAAAACCTCTATAGAAATAATTAGACCAGTAATTACTAATTTGAAATGTTTATTTTTTGTGAAATTTGATAAATTTTCCAAAATTAAGAATTTAAAATAGTAAGTTAAAATAAGTAAGGCAGTGCAGTTAAAACTTTTCAAATTTAAGAAGAGGGTTAAATTATGATTACAAATATTTTATATCATATAACTTAATAAAGTAAGGAAGGAATACCACACTACACTAAATTCATGTTGTCAAATGCAACAAACTATTTTTGTAAGATTTTACCACTAAGTCTCTCGAGGCGTTCTTTGCGTTTATCTTCTTCTTCTGCAATCTTCGCAGCAGTCTTAACACCTTCCCCTGACTTCTGAGATTTTTCCATGATCGCACAGGCACGCAAGACAAAAGCTGGCACTGTCTCCTGTTTTTCTTGTCGAGGGATATCCACAAGGGTCCAGTATTGTGTTTCAAGACGAATTACTTCCTATAAACGAATTAAAGCAACATATTTATTAAGACATTATTTTTTTAATAACAATGAGTGAGTACTTGTATACTTGCACGCAGGTTTCTAATAACAAGTTAAAGAAGACAGACTATGTTTAATTTACAAATAAGTTGCATGTTGATATATTAAATGGAAAACAAGTAACTAATTATTATGTCGATAAAGGGAGGTTAAAGTTTTAGTCATCTTTTAAATAAAAGATACGCAACTATAAACGTGGATGATACAACCAACAAAAACATCAAAAAAGTGAAAGAAATGGTTATGAACAATCGCCGAATCACAATTAGAGAGGTTGCTGATGATGTTGGCATATCGATTGGATCATGTCATGACATTGTTTCCAATGTTTTGTATATGAAATGTGTGGCAGCAAAATTCGTTTCAAAATTGTTGAATTTTGAAGAAAGACAGCGGCGAATGGAAATTGCCCAGGAGTCACTAAATGAAATCAACGACGATGCAGAATTACTGAAATGTATTATAATAGGTGACGAAACATGGGTTTACGGATATGGCATTGAAACTAAGGCTCAATCATCCCAGTGGAGGCATTCTGGCTCGCTAAGACCGAAAAAGGCTCGATAAGTGCGGTCGAACGTGAAGGTTATGCTCACTGTGTTCTTCGATATTAATGGCATAGTGCATCATTAATTCCTGCCACCAGGTGAAACGGTCAATAAGGAGTACTAACTACAAGTTCGGATTGCGAGAAGCAATCCGAAAAAACCGCCCAGATCTGTGGAAAAACAATGCATGGCTTTTGCACCACGATAATGCACCAGCTCACACTTCATTTGGCCAAAAACAGTACTGTAACGATGCCCCGGCCTCCATATTCGCCAGACATGGCTCCGTGTGTCTAAATAAATATTTATTTATTTCCAAAAATAAAGAGAACCTTAAAGGGCCGTCATTTTACAGCCATAGATGACATTAAAAGCACATCGCTGAAAGAACTAAAGGCTATCTCAAAGATCGAGTTTGAGAAGTGTTTCAAGGATTGGCACAAATGCATAATCTCCAATGAGGACTATTTTGAAGGCGACAACATCAATGTAGAAGAATAAATAAATATTTTGTTCAAAACATTAAAATTCTCGTTACTATCTGAACACACCTCGTATATTTAAATAATTTTTTTGTATTAATATAATGTGTATTTTAAATTATGTTGGTAATGCAAAAGAGAAGAGTGGATGAATTTAAATATTAAGATTTGGCAAGCAGAATAATGTTTTTTTTATTTTTCTCCTAAGAGTTTTAACAGTTTCAGTGTCTCCTATACCAAGGCTTGCTATAATTTTGTGAAACCAGAACAAGATACTTACCGGTTGGGAAGTGGAGAGACCACCTCACTAGGCAAAAATTTGGTTTCACAAACCATTCATACTTTTTCTAAGATTTTTTTTTAAATGTTTTTTATTTTTTAATAGCAATCTGAGCAAGAGAGAACCTTGCGTAACACTAAGGTTCTTGTAGTTGACTTTTTTATCAAATCTTTTTTCCCTCATAACATATTATTCATTAATTAAAATATTTTTCCAGTTTTCACAGGTGCCAATTTTCTGATTTGATGGTATTCTAATCGCTGCCGACTAAATTAATATTCTGTTTTGAATCACTTGTGTACATTATTATTATTAATAGCCAGCCTTAACAATCTTAGGATTTTGAGAAACAGTTTGAATTTTAAAATATAAGTTTTTAATAATTTGTTAACATTTTTATTTCGCTGTCATTTTCTGACTGCTGATCAGGACATTTACAAATCTAGTTGAAACACTGACACATAAGCCCAAAACTGGGACGTATGGCAACCCTACCCAAACCATTATCTTGTAACACGTACCTTGATCATTGCTTTAAGCAAGGTATAGCGTTGAAATATATTTCGTACATTCTTGCTTTCTGCATACTTTGCCATAAGACTGACAAGGGCACGTTTTGCCGTGTCATAGGAATCCTCAAGCCGTATTCTAACCTGTCTCAATCTTTCATTTGTTTCTATGACTTCTTCTTTTGTTTGTCCACCTAAAAACAATATAAAGTTATAATAAACTGAAAAAAAACAATATTAAAAGACAATCCAAATCCCCTCTAGAAGCTAAGTGGTGATTAAGGCCCTCAGCTTCTTCTCTCTCAGTCTATTAGGTGCACTTGCAATGAGTACTTGAGCATTTTACAATGTGTGTGTGTGTGTGTGTGTGTGTGTGTGTGTGTGTGTGTGTGTGTGTGTGTGTGTGTGTGTGTGTGTGTGTGTGAGTGAGTGTGTGTGTGTGTGTGTGTGTGTGTGTGTGTGTGTGTGTGTGTGTGTGTGTGTGTGTGTGTGTGTGTGTGTGTGTGTGTGTGAGTGTGTGTGTGTGTGTGTGTGTGTGTGTGTGTGTGTGTGTGTGTGTGTGTGTGTGTGTGTGTGAGTGAGTGTGTGTGTGTGTGTGTGTGTGTGTGTGTGTGTGTGTGTGTGTGTGTGTGTGTGTGTGTGTGTGAGTGAGTGAGTGAGTGAGTGTGTGTGTGTGTGTGTGTGTGTGTGTGTGTGTGTGTGTGTGTGTGTGTGTGTGTGTGTGAGTGAGTGTGTGTGTGTGTGTGTGTGTGTGTGTGTGTGTGTGTGTGTGTGTGTGTGTGTGTGTGTGAGAGAGAGAGAGAGAGAGAGAGAGAGAGAACACCTGTTAGCTAAAACATTTGCTGCAGTCAAATCATACAGACCAAAATCTACGTTTGGGATCAATGGGAATAAGTGCAGTTAAAAAATAGCCTGGTTTCCCACATCAAACAATAAGAAAAAAAGCACTAACTGATGAAGATTTAAAGACTTACTTGCAGTTCCTTCATCTTTCACATCTTGAACTATTCTTCTTACACTCTGTGTAAACTTGCCCACAAGGTTTGTACCAGCTGCAACAGAAGAGTGCAGTTAATCAAACTGCAATAAAAATTCAAATCCCTAGTTGCACTTATTGCTAGGAAATATTTTATTAAAACAGATTTTCTTTTTGTTTATTACTGAATTTCCATACTTTAAACCAGTTAGCCTAACGAGTAAGATCGGCTTTACGGCAATAATTAAGTCTCAAACCTATGACCAGTAGTTGAAGTGGTCAGTTCAGAAATCAGCCACTTCAACTACTGAAAAGACAATCCCAGTTATAGCTATTGTTTAAAAAATTAAAGCAAATTAAATGAGACATTTTTAGTAGTTCTATTAATTGTTAAGGAAGTTCTAAATCAACAAAACAGTTTATGCTATCAAATTTTATTGAAGACCTTTAAAATATTACAGCTAACACATTATTATACAGGATTAATTAATTAAAATTTATTTTTTATGTGTTATAAAAACATAATGATTTAAATATTAACAGTTATAATAACGTATACGAGGTGTGTTCAAAAAGTAACGAGAATTTTAAATTTTTTACAAAATATTTATTTATTCTTCTACATTGATGTTGTCGTCTTCAAAATAGTCCCCATTGGAGATTATGCACTTGTGCCAGCGCTTCTTCCAATCTTTGATCCGATCTTTGAGATAGCCTTTAGTTCTATCAGCGATGCGCTTTTAATGTCATCTACAGTTCTAAAACGACGGGCCTAAGGTTCTCTTTATTTTTGGAAATAGGAAAAAGTCACACGGAACCATGTTTGGCGAATATGGAGGCTGGGGCATCGTTACAGTACTGTTTTTGGCCAAAAATTCACGAACAAGCAATGAAGTGTAAGCTGGTGCATTATCGTGGTGCAAAAGCCATGAATTCTTTTTCAACAAATCCGGGCGTTTTTTCGGATTGCTTCACGCAAACGGCGTTGAACTTGTAGGTAGTACTCCTTATTGACCGTTTCACCTGGTGGCAGGAATTCATGATGCACCATGCCATTAATATCGATGATCACAGTGAGATTCACGTTCGACCGCACTTGTCGAGCCTTTTTCGATCTTGCAGAGCCAGAATACCTCGCCTGGGATGGTTGAGCCTTAGTTTCGACGTCATATCCGTAAACCCATGTTTCGTTACCTGTTATAACACGTTTCAGTAATTCTGCATCGTCGTTGACTTCATTTAGTGACTCCTGAGCAACTTCCATTCGCCGCTGTTTTTGTTCAAAATTCAACAATTTTGGAACGAATTTTGCTGCCACGTGTTTCATACACAAAACATTGGAAACAATGTCATGACATGATCCAATCTATATGCCAAAATCATCAGTGACCTCTCTAATTGTGATTCGGCGATTGTTCATAACAATTCCTTTCACTTTTTCCACGTTTCCATCGGTTGTTGATGTGCTGGGGCGTCCATGGCATTCGTCATCTTCAATGTCTTCACGGCATTCTTGGAAACGCTTATACCACTGGTAAACTCCTGCTTTACTCATAGCAGACTCACCATAGGCCTTTGTTAACATTTCACACACTTTGTTACACTTTATTCCATTTTTTACACAAAATTTGATACAAATTGTTTGATCCATTTCTTTTAACAAACGAAAATCGCCGAGCTCATAAAAACACGTCTAACGTTAGTGGCTGTTACAGACAAAGTCAACAATGAAAACAGCTGAAAGTTTTATCATACTTCAAGGGCATGTGTACTAACATAATAAAAAAAAATGTTTGACAATCGGACTCTCCAAGCCCGCGAAATTTAAAAATTCTCGTTACTTTCTGAACACACTTCGTACGTGGTTCTGCATTTATCTTTTATCTGAAAATAAATTGTACAGTAGAAATGCTATTTATTAGTTTATTCTTTATATAAATTCACGCTCTGTGGTAGATCTATGTGCATTCAATTTTGCATAGTAATTCCTTGTAACAAAACAATTTGTTTAACATCAAAAAATCTTGTTTTACTCCCACCTCACGTTACCTTTATTCCAGTTACAGAGGTATACTATAAAATAATAAACACAATATAGAAAGTCCTCAAAAGTTTTATTTTGTTCATAAAAACAAAATACATTTATCCGATATTTACATTTTAAGGGTTAAAACACAGCTTGAATTGGGAAAAGAAAGGCCGGAGGATAGGACTCCCTAAGGTTGGTATTATAAAATACCTCAAACTGCCCAACAAGTAATCGCATGTACTGTTTATTGCAGCTATAGCATGTTTGTTCATTTTTCATAGCTATCTATCTATAATTCGGTCTACAACGTTCTACGCCGTCTTCCGATCTCCAACCTCCACCGATCGCGATCCTACCACAGGTCTTCTGCTAGATCCCTTTTTTTAATTTCCTTTTCGACTCCCTCTCTCCAGCTCAGTCTCGGCCTTCCTCGTTTTCTTCTTCCAGGTGTTCGCCATTGCATGATTTTTTTGGGAATTCGCTCATCCGGCATTCTTTGTACATGCCCGTACCAAACCAGTTGTTTTGTTCTTATATCCTCTACAATTGTATGCCTTACGTCCATTATCCTCCGTATACTTTCATTTCTCACTCTCTCTTTTCTTGATCTTCCTGCCGCTCTTCTCCAAAAGTCCACCTCAGTAGCCAACAGCATTCTTTCTGTTCTCCTCTTAATTGGCCATACCTCACTACCATATGTTATAATGCTTTTTACAATTGTGTCATAAATTCTTTTTTTATTCTCTTTTGAAATGTACAGCTCTCCTTCCAAATACTATTCGTTCTTTAATTCCTTCATCTAATGTACCATCTTGTGACATTTTAAGTCCTAAGTACGTATAATTTTGAGAATGCTGTATCCTCCGTCCATAGCTATAGTCTCATATTTTTTCATATAGCTATAGTCTATATTTTTCATAGCTATAGTCTCTAAATTTTAATTAAAAAGCAGACAAAAAATCCTGAAAAATTAGCTTAATTTTTGAAAATTGCTCAATGTTGACCACAAATGAAGATGCTAGTACCTAGGCCTATACCAAATATGAAACATTTGGAATAACGCAAGGAATCTGCGATTTGGGTGTAAATTAAGCAAAAATAAGTAAACCCTGACCTCCATTAGGTTTTTCAGTTAAAACCCTCTCGAACAGTAAATTTACTTTATTTGAAATTTTTACACTTTTTTAAGTTATGATCCTTTTTCTACAAATACGACCAAATCTGATGAGCCGACTTTGAAATACGAAGACAACTTTTCAGTTTTTTGTCGGTAGCGTCTGAACCAGACTTTTTTGAGAGATACAATTAATTGTTCTCGCGATTTACTTATTCAACTGTGTACAGAACTGTTTTTCAGATTACAAGCAATCGTAACCTAACCTTTCATAAAACAAATGAAAATATCTGTCTGTTGTTATAAGAAAGTTATATTGCAGCAACTGCCCTCTAGGAAGGCAGTGATGGTATTATCAATCAAACAGAAACTCTGACAAGCTCTATGAAGATTAATGATGTAGCCCTTCTTTAGACCTGTTCCAGGAAGTTATGATAAGATCAAATAACCGGGATGGTAACATCGTTATTGATAAAAAAATTAATCGTTCATGAATTTAAAAACAAAATATTGATTTTTTTTGTTTAATGTCCATATTTTGAAGGATCAGTAGTGTTAAGGGTAAGGGAAAAGCAACGGAAGTAACTGTGGCTCGAACTAAGAACCTTTAGGTGCACAGTTGAGTGACGCAGACTGACTGGTGCTTTAACCACTTCGACCACCGAGACCAAAAACACCTATCCACGAAATATCTTTATTTTAATTTGTATATTTACACTGTACCATAGAAACCAATATTAGAACATAATTATTTATAATCTTGTTATTATTCAATAGCTGTTATGAAAATTAAATATTATAAACAAAATATAAAACAGCTGTTATTCAAAATACATATTTTATATTGAACACAATTCATGATTATCATTAATTTCTCGTAAAAACTTTTGCTATTTATAGCCCTTTCTTAAAGGTCAATTAAGATAACTGAATAGTTTCCCTCGAATTCCAAACCTCGAAATTAAACTTTTTACATAACCGTGAAATTAAGTTTATAGGAATACAAATTTTCCCCAAATGTAACAAAAGCGGTTTTTCATATCAAGGGCTGTTCTGTTTAATTTTTATTGACACCATTTTGTTTGTATTACACTAGTGTGTTGACACTTTTTAGCTTCCACCATTACAATATATATTATATTAGATTTTGTGTTTTGCACTCGAGTTCTTTAAAATCCCTTGAACCTTGGTTTGCAGGTTAGGTGCTTTCCACTTGATTGAAAATAATCACAAGCGAGATAGAAGCAAAGCCAATCGATTCGTCCTTTATCTGACTATGCGACTGCCCATTAATTCGGATTAGCTGCTGTAGAGGCCGCAAATTGTTGATTAAACCGGTTCATATCGCTGCTTAGTCATCGAGTCACCTAGCAGGATACTCAACTAACTTCATTTTACTCTATTTTGGACATTTTTTATACAAATTTAAATAAAGGATCGCATAAAAAATAAACAGCGTTTCTTTCGTTTTTCATTTTCCACACTCAAAAATAAAATGATTCATGTTTTAAAATTTGTTTAAATTTTATAAAAGCAGTCACGAATACGTATAACATAAGTCAGTGCACAACATGTGCTGTATTGCTGACTTAAGGGAAACAAATTTTTGAAAAACCAACTACAGTGATTATCATCATGATATTGATGCCTATGATAAACGAACATTTACAATAAAAATACGAAAATGACTTCTGACCGCTATTGAATTCATTAAATATATTTTAAATGCTAATAATTTATACAGATTTAAACATTTACGATGTTGTTACATTTTTTTAAATTGCAGTTATAATGTGATAAAATGTTGTTTGTTTTGTCTGGATAAAAACTTGACTTCCAAATAATTTTGTATTTATTTAATACAGCTATTAGTAGCATGTATTAAGTTTTAATTAACTTTTTATTTATTTATTTATTTATTGCAGCTACAAATGCATGCGTTAAGTTATTATTAACTTATTAAGTTGCTATTGTTATTAACTTATCTAATTGTATTCGTTTCAATACAGTATCCCCCGCAGGGGGTGCAGACTAGAGATGGGTAAGAAAACCCCAAACTGTTAAAACTAACTGTTATTCTATATACGAAAAACAAACTGCTTTGCCAAACGGAAACTAACAGTTTAAATTGGACTGGATCGTTATTTGTTAAACAAGGAACAACAGTTTGGACTTCCCCAACACCTACGTTATATTCGAACGTTGCCGCAAGCGCTAAAACATTTTTCTTGCTATTTTCCTGTTAAACTGTTGACAACAGTACAAACACCTTTTCTTTAACTTGCTATTTGCTATACTTCTTCCCTCTATTTCTTGTTGGAACGTAGTGAAGTAAGAACTGTTTGGGCGTTGTCAAAGTTTATCTCTATTTTTCAAACGAGTTGTTTGAAAGTTTTAAATGTAAAATTTGTTGTTCAAACATTTTTTAAACTGTAAAAACAGCCATAATTGTGTTTTATATTAGTTTTTCTCCGTAGTTTACTTTGTGTTTAGAAATTTAAAAATATTTAGTGGACAATTTTCAAAGTTTTCTTTTACTTTTTTTTATGTTTTTAGAATTAAGTGCATAGTTTTTAATTATTTATTGGATGTGTGGACTTTTTAAAATTTACAATATCTACTCTTGAATATATCTTGAATAATTTTAGGTTATTTTAGGTTAATAACCTATCATTAACCTATAATAACCTAATGTTAATAACCTATAATTTTGTAACTATATAGAGCCAATTTTATTTAAACATATTTGGCCTATGTTCTTATTACTATATTTTACTTATTAAGGTTACTTTTTTCAGTGTTGAAAAATGAAAACCTGCTTTCTCCCAAATAAAAATATGACAGTAACATCTCACATAACCTAATTTTAATACATACCCTAATTTGTAAATACATAACCTAATTTTATTTAAACGTATTTCTTATATTTATTATCAATCATCAATATTTGTTAATCAACTAAAAATATTCTAAATTGTTTGCATTTCAGTAAATATGCAAAGGCTATTTAATGGCATACATATATATTACGTTTTGAGAATGTAATTTAATTATTACTACATTTAATTATTTTTTTCTAAATGTTTTACACCCAAAAACAGTTAAGGACATGGTGGTAATTGGAATGAAAAAGTAGTCTTAAAAAACTGATCGTTTGTGCTTATGTTTTAGCTGCTAATACAACTTCGAGTTTCATTTTTCTAAACCTGTTTTTTCAAACTGTTTTTCCAAACATTTATTTTTTCCCAACAAACAGTTCGTTGATATTTTTTTAAAAATAGCAGAAGTTCCCATCCCTAGTGCAGACTAGCTGCAATAAATCCTATTGAGAGGATCTAGACGTCACTCGCGGTACCCGAATCTAAAACACACTTACACTTACAACACGTGTAGTACGACTTTAACACTTACACTCACACTTACATTTAGCGAGGCGATAATAGCCTTAATGTGTGTTTCGCCTTAAAATAACAAATAAATAAATACAGTATAATTACAAGAAACTTATTGCACTGAATAACTTAGGCCTGATCACATTGCTAAGTCCAACGACCTCCTCACGATGTCCAGCATGGTTCTGTGTCTAACTGCAGCAGACCTTACTACCTCTATGTCAGGATATTTTCGTTCCTGACATACCACGATGCGCCGATAGCTCCTCCAAATACTTTATTCTGGAATATTTGTGTAATTTGAATGTTGGACTTGATGCAGCCCAACGACTGTAAACCATGTGTCCACACAGATCTTAGGACTTGTTTACAAGTGTCTAATTCAGATCTGCTGAGGAGCCAATACGAGTGTTAAGCTTTATACTTTCTTCTTTTTAATGTTCGCCTTCCAGTTTAATCTAACATCCAAAGTCATACCAGAAGGCGTACGACGAATAGCAGCATCGTTATTCTAAGTGTGTAGCTGCCCAAGGGTGCTATTTCAAAAAATATTAAGGAATTGTAAACATATCTTCAATAAATAAATAAAAATCAGTCCTACTACTATGTTCAGTATAATAATCTGCCTTCCCTAGTTTCGTCAATTATTCTTTCGTTGACGCGTTTCGGAGAACGTCCATCTTCAAAAGCTATTTCTATACTCTCTGCTAAGATTATTGTCACTATGTTCAGTATAATAATCTGCCTTCAGTTTTTGAAGATGGAGGTTCTCCGAAACGCGTCAACGAAAATAGAATTGGCGAAGCTAGGGAAGGCAGATTATTATACTGAACATACTGACAATAATCCTAACAGTAAAGAAGAAGAATATAAAACAAATTTCAGTCCTACTAATTTTGGTATAGACCATGTATGTTTTTAATACACCTGGTTTTCCTAAACAGCAATACAAATTTTTTATGTATATTTTTAAATTACATTCGTCTATTTGCTAAACAGCTGAACCGATTTGTTTGTGTATGGAGTTAAAACTGTTTAATTAACTTTATCGATTTCATTAAAAATACAAATAAATATATTTATTAAAAAATCAAAAGCATGATTTTTTTTAAGTTTCAAATGTGAAAAATGTAAATAGATTAACCTGCTTATGATATTGTAAGAATGACTTAATACATTTGTTATTCGTTTTTTAACTAATTTGTCAATTAAAGTTTATCATATTTTGAAGAAAAAATTTATTATGTGGATGTAATTGAGTTGAAGGAAAGTTGCGGAAACTTGGAAAAGGTTTTCTCTTATTTTCTTACTACTTCTTTGTCTTATAAATGTTTATATGTATAACATTTCCTTGCAAAATTTGATAATTAAACACACAATCACATTCACACAATCGCGCGCGCGCGCACACACACACACACACACACACACACACACACACACACACACACACACACACACACACACACACACACACACACACACACACACACACACACACACACACACACACACACACACATACGAGGTGTGTTCAGAAAGTAATGAGAATTTCAATTATTTGAACAAAATATTTATTTATTCTTCTACATTGATATTGTCGCCTTCAAAATAGTCCCCATTGGAGATTATGCACTTGTGCCAGCGCTTCTTTCAATCCTCGAAACACTTCTCAAACTCGATCTTTGAGATAGCTTTTAGTTCTTTCAGCGATGCGCTTTTAATGTCATATACGACTGTAAAACGACGGCCCTTTAAGGTTCTCTTTATTTTTGGAAATAGGAAAAAGTCACACGGAGCCATGTCTGGCGAATATGGAGGCTGGGGCATCGTTACAGTACAGTTTTTGGCCAAAAATTCACGAACAAGCAATGAAGTGTGAGCTGGTGCATTATCGTGGTGCAAAAGCCATGAACTGTTTTTCCACAGATCCGGGCGTTTTTTTCGGATCTCTTCACGCAAACGGCGTTGAACTTATAGGTAGTACTCCTTATTGACCGTTTCACCTGGTGGCAGGAATTCATGATGCACTATGCCATTAATATCGAAGATCACAGTGAGCATAACCTTCACGTTCGACCGCACTTGTCGAGCCTTTTTCGGTCTTGCCGTGCCAGAATACCTCCATTGGAATGATTGAGCCTTAGTTTCGACGTCATATCCGTAAACCCATGTTTGACGAAACCTGTTATAATACGTCTCAGTAATTCTGCGTCGTCGTTGACTTCATTTAGTGACTCCTGAGCAACTTATATTCGTCGCTGTTTTTGTTCAAAACTCAACAATTTTGGAACAAATTTTACTGCCACGCGTTTCGTACACAAAACATTGGAAACAATGTCATGACATGATCCAATCGATATGCCAACATTATCAGCGACATCTCAAATTGTTCATAACCATTTCTCTCACTTTTTCCACGTTTTCATCGGTTGTTGATGTGTTAGAGCGTTCGTTATCTTCAATGTCTTCACGGCCTTCTTGGAAACCACTCTTAAACTCTTGCTTTACTCATGGCAGACTCACCATAGGCTTTTGTTAACATTTCACACACTTTGTTACACTTTATTCTATTTTTACGCAAAATTTGATACAAATTCTTTGATCCATTGCTTTTAACAAAAGAAAATCGCCGAGCTCATAAAAACACGTCTATCCTTAGTGGCTGTCACAGACAAAGTCAACATTGAAAACAGCTGAAAGTTTTATCAGACTTCAAGGGCATGTATACCAACATAATAAAACAAAAATGTTTGACAATCGGACTCTCCAAGCCTGCGAAATTTAAAAATTCTCGTTACTTTCTGAACACACCTCGTACACACACTTTAAGATCTTATGTTTCGATTTATTGTCATGAAATTATACACTATATGTTATTTGTATTATTAATTCTGAACGAATTTCTTCACAATGTAAAACAATTTATATGTTCAGCATTTCATCTCCTGCAATTCACATGAGTCTTGTTTATAGCCTACGCGGCATTTTGCAGGCGTTCGCCAAAGCGGTAACAGTGATGCAGCTAACGAATAGTTTCGACATAAATAAAGCGTTTTTACTGGTATATTAATAATTGCTATAAGCCCTACTCGTTAATTATCGAAATAAAAAAATAATTTTTATTCAAAAAATCTGTTATGGAAGCTACAAACTTTATTAGTTTATCCGATTTCGCTAAAAGAAAAATAATTTAAGTCAGTGTGTTCAGTATAATGATCTGCCTTCCCTAGCTTCGTCAATTCTACTTTCATTGACGCATTGACCCTATAGAGTATAGGGTATAGATATAGTTTTTGAAGATGGAGGTTCTCCGAAACGCGTCAATGAAAGTAGAATCGACGAAGCTAGGGAAGGCAGATCATTATACTGAACACAGTGATAATAATCCTAGCAGAAAAGAAGAAGAATATAAAAAGAATTTAAGTCAGTGTAACATAATTGTGAAACAAACCCTATTGGGACATAAAATTTGTTTTTTTATGGCTATCTATGTATTTTGTTAATAGTTGCAATTTTATAAATATTTTAAAACTAGATAACAAACGGCACAACCATTTTTACTGTAACATTAATAATAAATTAGGTTATTAAGTAAATGGGGAAATTATCGAAATTTTTTTTTCGAAAGAAAAATAAATGAGAAAAATGCCGAGTATTATATCAAAAAATATAAACTATGCTATAAATAAATAGTTGCTTTCTCGGGTTCTGAACTAAACTTTGGTAGAAACGGTTTACATTTCAAATTTGAGCAACAAGCAGGCCCCAGACAAGCTTGGCTTGCCCCCTCTCTGAGCACAGCGGTCGATAATAGACTTCCGTTCAGAAATTTTGTCACTATTGCTACTTTAGATAAATATTACGTTTGTTATTTCATAGAAAACTAATGTTTTTTACTGTGATAAGAAAATGATTGCTGAAAATATTGTCAGTTCCTGGCCAAAATTAGTCTTCGTTAATTATGTAGCTTGTTGATTAAATCTAGACATTGAAATTGAAATTTCATTAAAATAATAATAATATTTTTCAAAATCAATGGATGCTGTTTATATGTTATATGTAATAGATGTATAAAAACCTTATTTTTTTTTTTTGTGTTTAACGTCCGACTATTGTGCACACTTGGGCTAAAACAGACGATGGGATGATGAAAATGCCAAGCCCTGGACTGGAATCAAACCCGGGTCCTCGGGGTGAAAGCCTAGTACGCTATCAACTAGGCCACCGAGGCGGCTAAACCTTACTTGTATCTACTGTACTTTTATATAGTTTGTTGTTTTATGATTTTTGTCCAAACTGCTAGGGTATTATCTTAAAAAAAACTTACTTTTGAGAATGTTTAATTTTTATCGGGAAGGCTACAAATAAGTTGAAGGTCTTAAGGTTGTATTTTTAACTAATTAAAATCAATTAATCTTAAGTTTTTCTAATCCAACCTTCTTTGTAACAGCAATATTGTATTGCCCAAGTTAAGAGTGTAATACTAGCAGTAGTTCTATACCTTGTTGACTTGTCGAAACAAATTTCTAAAAATTAATAAAATCACGTACAACAGGCCTATTCTATATAAACGTTTTGAAAATCAAACTTAGTTCAAAAGTTGATTTCATAAGTTGATCAAATTTGTTATCAGTGAAATCAGTTTCGAAAAACCATTCACTCAAAATTTTAAACAATCGTGATCGATATTCTGTAAACAATTTTTTTCATACAAGTTATATATTTGACCCTAGTGATAAGTTATCATTGAGTTAAGTTGGTAATTTATCATCCAATATGAAGATATATATAGCCTATATATACATATATTCAGCTGCCTCGGTGGCCTAGTTGATAGCGTACTGGGCTTTCATCCCGACGACCCGGGTTCGATTCCCGGCCAGGGCTTGGCATTTTCATACGCTATAAATCATCCTATCGTCTGCATTAACCCAAGTGTGCACAATAGTCGGACGTTAAACACAAATATATATATAATATATATATATATATATATATATATATATATATATATATATATATATATATATATATATATATATATATATATATGGCCTATATAGTGAAGAGGATATTTTCATAAAATCGGAACTCGCAAACTATGTGTTTCAAATTTATGTCGGTGTTTTGTTGGTTGGTGATGATGCGTGTAATAGGGAACGGATGAATGCGATAATTATTAATTAAATTGCCCCACAGGGGTGCAGACTAGCTGCACCTACTGAGAGGATTTAGTCGTCCCTCGCGGTAAACGAGTCTAACACACACTTACACTTGCAACACTCACAGTTACATTTACGGAGACGATAATAGACGCAATGTGCTTTTCGCTTTAAAAAAAAAGTTGTTAACTTGTGCATTAAGTTTCAATACATGTTATATTTAAGTAACACAACTGTCTGAGCAAGTTTTTCTTTTCAATATATACCAAGTTAAGTACTTTCAAATTGAAATAGTGTTACGGCAAAAATTTGATTGTTATGGATTATTTAACTTAGGCAAAAAATAGTTTTTACCTGGATGGTGACCCGTTTGTACAGTCTGGTAATTTATGTTCAACGTGTGACATTTACGGAGATGAGGTATTGCACAAAGAATTTATTTGACTGAAACGTACGGGGCGCGAGGTAACTAGGATGTGTTACAGTGTCAGTCTGTGAGTTAAACACAGATATACGATCAATATGGTCTGAGTGTTGGATACAACTGCAAACTGTTGTGTGTGTGTGTGTGTGTGTGTGTGTGTGTGTGTGTGTGTGTGTGTGTGTGTGTGAGAGAGAGAGAGAGAGAGAGAGAGAGAGAGAGAGAAGGAAAGGGAGATTCAGTGAAAGAGAGAGGCATTCTTTGTACAATTGTATTACTTATTCCTAATTTTGAACTTGTACAGTCGCAACAAAACTACGGATTTTCACAGTTCAAGCGTTAGAAGTGCAAAAACACGTTTTAATGTTGGCACCATTGCAGTTAAAAAAGAAATTTCGTTAAATACATGAAAGGTAGATAATTTATCTACAAAATAAAATAAATCGTAAAGTATTGAGTTACTCTCTGATAAATAAATAATATGACCAAATTGAAAAGAAGTAACATTAAACTGCATATCATTTCTAAAATTGGAAGCCATAAAGAGATAAACTGTTGTATTGTCTCAGGAAGGTTTTTTTTGTTATTTTAAGCGAAAAGCACATTGAGGCTATTATCGCCTCAATAAATGTAAGTGTGAGTGTAAAGTGTTAAAGTCGTAAGTGTAGTGTTGTAAGTGTAAGTGAGTGTTAGACTCGGATACCGCGAGGGACGTCTAAATCCTCTCAATAGATGCAGCTAGTCTGGCACCTTCCTGCGGGGTCATATATATATGTATATATATATATATATATATATATTATTTGCGTATAGACCCTGTTGGATCATGCAAAGCACTCCGACTCATGTCTTGTTCCTTCTAATCCTCCACATCTCCCTCATCCTGTCCCCATGGATCCTCTTCCGCTCCTCCGTCCATTTTACCCCTGCTCTTTTTGGGATTTCATTCTCTGGGACCTTCCAATCGAGCATCTTTCTCCTGCATGCGTTCCTGTCTTCAACGTCTGTTGAGTCTATTTCTGCGTTATATATATATATATATATATATATATATATATATATATATATATATATATATATAGAGAGAGAGAGAGAGAGAGAGAGAGAGAGAGCTGTCAAACCTGATTTGTTTATAGAAATAATTAAAGGCCTAAAGTTTGTACACCATTTATTTTAAATGGCAATAATAGCTGATAACACGAATACTAACAAATCCATGAATACATAATGGCAAAGGCGAAAAAGAGACAGAAAAGGCGATTTTAAAATTAGCAAACATAATCTTCTGTCGATCCATGATGGACTCAAAGTATCGCGGTATTGTGAGATAATCAGTAAGCATTCATGTTTGGCTTGCTTCGCTCTTCTAAAGTGATTCTTTAATCGGAAACACTTTGCCTAGAAATTGATACCAAATTACTTTTTATTCTGAATAAACATTTCAAATTAATTAATTATGTATTTTTTATCTTTTCGATTTTATCTTATTTGTATCTTCAATTAAATAAATGTTCTACAATATTGTTTTATTTTAAGGCGAAAAGCACATTGAGGCTATTATCGCCTTCCTAAATGTAAGTGTGAGTGTAAAGTGTTAAAGTCGTAAGTGTAGTGTTGTAAGTGTAAGTGTGTGTTACACTCGGGTACCGCGAGGGACGTCTAAACCTTCTGTTTTTTTTTTTTTTTTTTTTTTGCCTCATGGGACCACTTTAGTCTAAATTTCAGTTCTTCCTAACATTGGGCTGTAACTTTTTTCTCCAATAATCGTTCATTCGATCGATATACATACATATATATATATATATATATATATATATATATATATATATATGTATATGTATATATATAGATAGATAGATAGATAGATAGATAGATAGATAGATAGATAGATATAGGTATCTATATATATTGATAAATATATATTGATAGATGGACTAATGTTCAGTTTCAATTGTAATAAAATAAAATAAAAAAAACAAGAGTTTTTGAGCTGAACTGGTAAACTTCGCTATAGGTCCATATTTGTGTTATAGCGGATAATTTAGCTGTTATGCTTTTCAGAAAGACAGAATATTCTATGACGGTCGTCTTCTATGACAGTGCAGAAAGACAGAAAGAACGGTCTATGCTGACAACTCCAGCGCGTGCTGAGTCTTAGTTGCCCCACTGATGGAGGACAGTTAGAATTAGCGGTGCATATGACACGGTCAAATCTCGACAGTTACAAAGATTCTTCCACAATAAAATCCAGAATACAGAAAAAAGAAGTTCTGTGCCTGGCTGGGCTCCCATTGGCCAATGAAATGGCGATTGTGATAGCGTCGATAATCTATGAATTTAAACACTAGTAATTCGATGGTAATCATCCGAGATCACGACTTGGGACTTCGAAAGCTAATTTACCAAAGGGATTTGCAGAGAAACCTTCGCAGAGAAACTGATCATCTATATTACGCCTACTTTATGTATTTATTTATATTATGTATTTGGGGGGGGTTAGGCCCACACTGGAACACATTCAGTCATTAGTGAGGTCTCATCTTCTTGACACGTTGTTCCTCCCAATACCTCTTCAGCCTTTGTGATCTCCTTTTCCTAAGTTCTTCTGAGATTGTCATGCCCTTTCGGTCGCTTACTTTTCTAAAGTTGGGTTTCATTTCCTTGTCCTTGAGTATGGCTTTCTCCACTCCATTCCTCAACTGTTCCTCGGTTATCCCTAGGTCTTCCAGGTCTTGTTCTATTTCCTTCAGCCAATTATTTTTTATCTTTGTGCTCATCTGGTAGTTCAGTAATTTCTTGGTGAGCCTTTCTTCTGGGAGTCTGATCAGGTGTCCGTAAAATGCCAGGCGTCTCTCTCTTAATACGTCGATAAGGTGTTCGGTCTCCTTGTACACTAGTGCTCCAGGAAGCAGCCTGTGGTTCCCGTTCACTATGTGTTTCTTGTTGATGATTATTCTTAGTATTCTTCTTTCCACTCTCTGGAGTTCCTCTGTTCTGTTCCGGCTTCTCAGGTTAAAGAGCGTTTCTGCCGCGTACACTACTGCTGGCCTCGTCACTGTGTTGCAATCTCACTTAGTTTGGTATTCTCTTATCTATTGCCGTTTTCTCCCTATTACTTCTGGTGATGGATTCTCCCAGATACTTGAATTTGACAATTTTTATCCGTTCGCCTCCGATCTTCATATACCTCTGTGCTGTCCTCCTTGTCGGCATCACTTCCTTTTTTTCGAAGGATATTCGGAGACCAACTTTTGCCTTAAAATTAAGTCATTGTTTCTAAATATTTTGTAATTGAGTTGCACAGTGGTATATAGTTTCTAGACGATTCCAAAGCCAAAGAACTGAATGGAAAAAATATCAATTTCTTAAGTGTGCCTTATTTTCAGTGTTAAATCGACTGTTAACATAAAATGGCCAAGTCCTTAACAGTTCCGTTGAACTGAGGTCTGCTTTATAAAGAGAAAAATTAAATAATTGTTCTGTTAAATTACATTCATAGTTGTCACAGTGCATCCAACAGTTGGGAGGAGGCAATGTTACTGGCAAGGTGCCACTGACACCACTACGAACAGATTTACTTCCATTATAAGTTAACAAGTATATTTCAACAATAAAATTTGCATTTATTTTCTAGAACACTGAAATACTTAGGAATTATTGTTTGTTAATTTAGCGAACGCACGCTTGCAACTTATAAAACATCTGTGTAAAGTATTTGTAGAGACTAAACTAAAAATTGTTTAGTCCGAACCCAATACGTTTGCACTAAAATTAGCATTTCTTTAACCTAACCTAACATCGTTAAGCAACACATAGGTCTAATGTATACAGGCATCTTCCTGACTGCCTAAACATTCAGTAATTTCACAGTATTAATTTAAAAAGAGCGCGTTATTTTTGCATAAATTGTTCAAATACGTAAAAATTAAACTAAAATGTTAAAAGATACTTGAGTCATTACGATGATTTTTTGCTAAAAAATTATTAGCGCAACATAGCATAAATTTTACTGTATCTACAGGCTGCGAAAGTATTTTAATCAGGTGATAAAAAAGACAGCTATTTGCAACAATTCTGCTTAATACAATAAATTTAAGATTTCTAAATATTTTATAGGCCTATATTTTCCTCTACATTTATCAATCGTTTGCGTTTCAATTTATGAAATCTAAGTTCAGTAAGACTTTACATAAAAAAGTCATATTTGATTTAGTTAAGATACACATAATGTGTTTGCCGTTCATGGTCTGTACTCGATTGATCAGAAAATTTCATGAAGGAATAAAGAAAGAAATTTTCGCTAAAATAAATAATTTATGTGTAAATTGAAATGGTAGATTGGACAAAACTGCCTTGCACGGCGAATTTAACGGTGAGGGGGAAGGCGAGTGCAGAAAAATGATTTTTATTAAAATATTACTTTAAAAAATACTAATTTAAATAATTAGTATAAATTCTATGAGAACCTGAAAAAACTTTCTCTCTACTGGATTACTCTTGTGACGACTTATTTTCACCACTGCAATACACCCTCAAAAATCGGTAAAAACAGAAGGGTTACACAACCAACTTCTGAAAGTATGTAATAATAAAACAAAGAACAAATTCCACATTCTGTCCAGGTCAAACATTTCTGTTTACAAATTTGTAGAAACTGCAACAAAAATATTTTTGAAAATTACAAAGATATAAAAATATAACCGTGAAACCATCTCTTCGATTTTTTTAAATGTAAGATACAACCACGTAACACACTACTGTAGGATGATTATAAAACACAGGTTGGATATATTAACAGTTTCAACGTAATCTGTGTTCAACGTTAGAACCCACGTGTCCAGAAGGGAGTGCACTAAATACCGAGGGGTTCACATCGAAGGTAATGGTGGATTTCGGCCATGTTAGATTTTAACGCAAAATTAACAGTTTGTCAACCTGGATATGTTTAAGGGCTGGCAACAGTGAGCGTTAAATCAGGAAATCCCACGTAATTTTGGAGAAATACCTTCAATTAATTTGAGTTTTTTACTCTAATATTACACACACACACACACACACACACACACATATATATATATATATATATATATATATATATATATATATATATATATATATACACACGAGGTGTGTTCAGAAAGTAACGAGAATTTTAATTTTTTGAACAAAATATTTATTTATTCTTCTACAGTTGCCGCCTTCAAAATAGTCCCCATTGGAGATTATTTATTTTAGCAAAAATTTCTTTCTTTATTCCTTCATGAAATTTTCTGACCAATCCAGTTCAGACCATAAAGTCATGAACGGCAAACACATTATATGTATCTCATAACAAACGGCTTCATAAAAGTACTGAGCAAGAAAATGTTACTTGAAGTACTTTTTGAAGTGAATACTTCTTATGGCGGGGTGTGGATGTATGTTTTGCACGGGAAAAAAATTTAGTTTGCCGTCATACATCACGCTCTTATATATATTTTTGTTTTAAAATGCATTTTTGAAGTGAAAACTTGTATGTTCGCGCCATTATATTACTTACCCAGTCCAACTTAATTATTTAGTTTTGTGTCAAGTGTTAACTGTGTAACAATTTTTAATTCCAAACAATCTTATAATTCCAAACAACCCGCCTTTCCAAATTAAAATATTGCAGTTTCCATTGAAGTTGGCATTTACAATGACAATTAATAAGTCACAGGGTCAGATATTAAGAATAGCAGGAATACATTTGGGATTACGTGCTTCTCCCATGGTCAGTTATAGCCTATTCTAGTGTCGAGTAGCAAAAATCTATGTCTTGGCAAAAAACCATAAAATCATGTAATATTGTATTTAGAAATATATTAAACTGAAATGAACGTACTCGTGATTTTGAAAATCGACTATAAATTTTATTTTGTGGTGTAAAAAAGCCATAACCCTTGATAAGAAGTAGTCACTTCTGTCGGCAGTCATGCCACTGCCACCTTTTTTTATTTATAAACAGCAGATACCATGCGGAGAATTAATATTATAATTGTATTTTTTTCTTATCCACGGCCTTCGATTTACGGTTAAGACTTTGTGTAAGAAATTCGAGATTAGACCTTGAATTGTAAGAGTCGTGATATAGGCTGAGTCATCGTGTAGAATTTTTATTATCGATATGCCACGAAATATCAGAGTTAGTAATGCCTCTAATGATTAATATTTATTTTACAACTGCATGCGTCACCAGTTCAACTGTTCACTTACTCACTGGTAGCGTATTGCAATAACTTACACGTGGTATTGGATGCTTCATTTTACTTTCTTACTGTAAGATTATACGATGTATACAGAAAGTAAGGTGACCGTCAAACAAGTGTTCTAAAGTGTGCGCGTGCGTGTGTGCGTGCGCGCGCGTGTGCATGTATGTATGTATGTATGTATGTGTGTGTGTGTGTGTGTGTGTGTGCGTGTGTGTATGTGCGCGCGCGTATGTGCGTGCGTGTATGTAATATTTAAAAAAAAAATGTACAAAATTTGAATAAAATGGTGTTTACTATCTGCAATTAACTTTTTTAATCCCAACGTCCGATTTATCGGTCGTCTGTTTTACATGAATACATTTTATTTGGGTAGGCCTGTTGAAGAGAGGAATTGAAACAAAATTTGGATCAGGACGTTTTAAAGAAGAACACTTTAAAACAAGCTGTCCGTATGAAAATGTTTACAATATTTTAACAAAATTAATTTGTTGAAAGTTACACGACTTAGTAGCCTGTAATTATTACTATTTTGATTCTAATTACTTTCGCAGCAACAATCACTATATGAATAGTGAAGTCTATATCTGCATTTAACGTGAAAATTGCTTTAAGGCTACAATATGCTCTCTTGGTCTTCCGACTGACTGAAATGATTCAGTATTTCTTTTGTTTAATTTCTAAAATAATATTTTTTTTATTACAATTGAAACTGAACTTAGTCCATCCATCAATATATCTATGAAATGAAAGCGTTAGTTGGTCGCACATCCTATGACGCATTCCAAAATCCACTAATCACTTGATCTTGTGACAGTTGTATCAATCTTGTCTTAGTACAAATCAAACGGTTTTATCCTGTCCAACCGCCGAACTTGAACCGAATTGTCGAGAACTTGTAGCATCTCAATGTTATGGTGCTTATGCAGTCTTACTTCATGCTTCCTAGCAAATCGCCGAACCTCTTCATGAACTGTAGCAATTTGTAAATCCTTATGAAGATCACCATTGCTTATGTACCATGGGGCATTAACACTGCCTCTCAGTACTTTATTTTGAAACGTTTGAATAATTTTAATATCGCTTCTTTTCGTGCAGCCTCAAAGCTGCACACCATATGTCCAGATGGGTTTTAGGACTTGTTTAAAGAGTTTATTGTGCACTGACAACTCAGAATGTCGCCCAAGAAGCCAATGCATTTTCCTTAGTTTCAGATTCAGTTCATTACGTTTCTTTTTGACATGTACCTTCCAGCGCAGTCTTGCGTCCAGTGTCATGCCCAAGTATTTTGCATTATCTTGTGGGATCACTTGTTGATTGATAACCAAGGGAAGATAATTGAATTTTCTGTTAGTAAAAGTAACATGAACAGATTTTGTCTCAGCTTTATTCGCCTTTTTTAGTCCAGTCACAAATTCCATTGACAGCTATCTGCAGCCTTCGAGTAGACGCCTCAATGCTATTTCCTTCTGAGATTACAGCAGTATCATCAACGATGGCCTCATCACAGACTGGAATATCACTTGTATAAGAAAGGCCCCAATACCCTTCCATGTAGAACTCCGGCAGATATCCGCTTCAAATCAGATTAACTATCTTCATACTTGATTCGAAAGTGCCAACTTAATTCTAAAATAATTACGCAAAATATTTCGTTGTGATTTTGAAATTGGTGATAACATTAAAGACTTTATTTCATAAAGAATAAAAGGTGCAAAAACATAAAAGCCAAATTACAAATAAATTATATTTCAAGTATGTATTAAGAATGTATTCTTCTTCACTAACTGTAAACTTGTGTACAAGTTTAACGAGTTTTATTTGTGTAAATCCTGAATACTTGAAACTTGTTTGAATTTTTAAAAGGGCTTTTTGATTTTGTCGTTTTTAATTTGTAACAATAATAATTTTATTCATTTTGAATTTAAAATGAAATAAGAAGTGTTTTACACATGACGTAAGCAAAACGTTGATATTAACTTACAAAAATAATCGTACATTTAGTAAAAGTTAGACATTTACAAATATCGCAAATGAAGACAAAACAAACTGCTGATCTGCCTAATACATCTGTTGCAGCACGATTTGCAGCTGATCACGATTTGCACACCGTGATTGCAAATTTCACGATGCGAAACCTCTAACTTTATACAATCTTGTTACAATTCTATTGTTATAAATAACTGAAGCAGCATTATATAAGCTAATAAGTGTAGGCATATTTTTGCAACCAATTGCTGGAGAGCATTTTGCTCTTTAATTCCATTGCGAAATAATTTACTTTTTATGTCCCATAGTTCCGGCAAAAATTTTCACTCCGAAATTAAAATAAATACTTCATTTTTATCACCCCATTTTTCGTCTGTCATTGTGTTCTACGAAAGTGTCAAAAGTCGTGTAAATTTTGAACACATTTGGAAAAAGAAAGTCTGACACGTTTTGCACAACTCTTTTAAAGTGTCGTGATTGCTGACGCAAGTGTCGCAAGTTGATCTTTAGCTGAGTTGGCCTAAGTCATACAGCACTCGAGTCCACGGAGTTACGGCTTTGTGTTTACGGAACTTGACAATGAACGATTATCTGAGTATCGACTATGAGCTCAGCTACGACGGCTGTAACTCGCTAAAATATGAAAGGGTAAACATTTTCTTGTTCCGCTTGGTGAGTTACATAAAGTAAGTTACAGTAACCATAAACCATGAACACAGATTTAAATAAATATTTACTTTTCCTTTAATTTAAGTATAAATAACCTTGTAATAGTAACCTTAAATATAAACAATTTTTAAATTGTATAACTTCATATTATCGACATATTTATTTTTGTATGCATTACTTTAATTAAATCTGTTCCTATTACATCCCATCAATTAAAAATCTGACAATATTAGGGTATAATTGTGTTTGGTTTGAAAACTCCAGCAAATGGATTTTTTTTCACGATTTTCACCTACAAATATTGTTTGTTTTGTTTCTATGAGACCTAAGGTTTATGATGTAATGCATTAAAATTGTCACTTTGAGTTATTGAGAAGATACCAATTCCATTACTGAAAAAGTTCGAAATTTATTATTAAACTTTTTTTTAAATTTTATCTTATTATTATTATTATTATTAGTATTATTATTAATATTATTATTATTATTATTATTATTATTATTATTATTATCGAGGCGGCCTTGTGGATAGCGTACTAGGCTTTCACCCCGAGGACCCGGGTTCGATTCCCGGCGAGGGCTTGGCATTTTCAGACGCTATAAATCATCCCATCGTCTGCATTAGCCCAAGTGTGCACAATAGTCGGACGTTAAAAAAAAAAAAATATTATTATTATTTTTTTTTTGGGTTAGGCACACACTGGAGCACATTCAGTCATTAGTGAGGTCTCATCTTCTTGGCGCGTTGTTCCTCCCAATACCTCTTCAGCCTTTGTGATCTCCAAGTAGGTTCCTAAGTTCTTTTCTTAAGTTCTTCTGAGATTGTCATGCCCTTTCGGTCGCTTGCTTTTCTAAAGTTGAGTTTCCTTGTCCTTGAGTATGGCTTTCACCTCTCCATTCCTCAACTGTTCCTCGGTTATCCCTAGGTCTTTCAGGTCTTGTTCTATCTCCTTGAGCCAATTATTTTTTATCTTTGTGCTCAACTGGTAGTTCAATAATTTCTTTGTGAGCCTTTCTTCTGGGAGTCTGATCAGGTGTCCGTAAAATGCCAGGCGTCTCTTTCTGAATACGTCGATAAAGTGTTCGGTCTGCTTGTGCTCCAGGAAGCAGCCTGTGGTTCCCGTTCACTATGTGTTTCTTGTTGATGATCGTTCTTAGTATTCTTCTTTCCATTCTCTGGAGTTCCTCTGTTCTGTTCCGGCTTCTCAGGTTAAAGAGCGTTTCTGCCGCGTACACCACTGCTGGCCTCGTCACTGTGTTGTAATGTCTGATCTTTGACTTTATGGATAGCAATTTTTTTTGTAGGTGTTCCATGTTAATTTTGACGCCGTCCTTAGTTTGGCTGTTCTGTTATCTATTGCCGTTTTCTCCCTATTATTTCTGGTGATGGCTTCTCTCAGATACTTGAACTTGACAATTTTTATCCGTTCGTCTCCGATCTTCATATACCTCAGTGCTGTCCTCCTTGTCGGCATCACTTCCGTTTTTCGAAGGATATTCGGAGGCCAACTTCCCTGCGATGTTTTTCAGTGACTCGATCTGTTGTTCTGAGTCCTCCCAACTGTTCACGAGCAACGCTAGATCGTCCGCAAATACCAGGCAATTTAGCTTGAGTTTTCTTCCTAATTAAACTTATTTATATTTAAGACTATGTACAGAAGTCATGGCACCTAGAATCAAACTGCTAACAAGTAGACAAATAAAATTGTATATGGCAGTGTATTCGGCAAGCGGAATGCTACTTACATTTTATTTGTGCTATCGCGACTCTATTTCCACCCATCTCATGATGCCCGCATTTTAACAAGCGCCGTGTTATTATATAACGTGAAATTTCTGAGAATAATGCATTTAGTTTCGTAAATGAGGGAATCAACGTGTATTCATACGTGTATTCTGTATTACTTTTTGCAAATACATAATCAACGTTTGCACGTGCGCTAAGGCAGCTAAAGCAATCAATTTCAAAGCCTTGTACCTTGCAATCCAGCTTAATAAAGTTTGTTCAGAAGCGCTGGGCATCTGCAATCCAATTTGTTTGAATTCATGGAAGAGTGTAAGAAGTTCTTTACTGCAGGCCTACACTGCAACGTGCTTCAAATTAAAAATTCTATTGTGCTATGTTAGGCCTTAGCAGATTTAATACCATTAATTATTGGCGCTATAATTGGCAGATTAATCAAGAATATTAATTAATAACATTATTTATTTAAAATAGATGGAAATAAATACACTTTAAGAATACTGCAAAATCTCCGAAATAGGCCGTAAACGTTATGGTTAATTTATTAACTTGTGTTTACTAAAATAACTAATTTAATAATTATTTAAACAGTGAATTTTAAAACCAAACTAAGAAACATCAATTAAATAAATACAATCGCACAATGCAGCTACAACATTTGAACGACCTATATCATAACTGATGAACAAAGGGCAGCCAGGTCGGACAGGATGAAGAAATTTTGGGAACGTAAGAAGAGGCTGAAACGCTAGTCTCTCAATAGCGATGTTGGACTTGGAAGTGTATGGACTGAAGTGCTCCGATGAAGACGTAAACTAAGGGGAAAAATTGCACCAGGCAGACGTAATGGAAGCAAATTTTAAACAATATAAGTTTTATCTTTCACTGTCAACTGTCGATAGCATTTTACATTGCGAACATTCAATTACACTGAATATAACGAAAATGTTATTTGACCAACATTTCATAATCCGCCAGCACAATTTCTAATGGAAATCGTAAAAAAGTACTGTACATTTCATTCTAGAAATACGATGTTAGGAAACACAATGTGAACAAAATTGTTGGCTTCATTTGTAAATTCTGCATGTACAGTAGTAATTAGTCTATAGCCTGTTTTTAACTGCTTTAGTAGGAGCGCCCCACTATAGAGGGCGTTTCTGCTATTTTTACAAAACGTCAACAAACTGTTTGTTGAGGAAAAAAGCTGCTTTTAAAAACAGTTGGAAAAAACAGGTTTAGAAAACTGAAACTCAAAGTTGTATTAGCAGCTAAAACATAAAGCACATACGTTCAGTTTTCTAAGACTACTTTTTCATTCCCACTACCACCATGTTCTTAAATTGTTTTTGGATATAAAGCATTTAGAAAGGATAAAAATAATCCTTATAAGTGTAGTAATAATTAAATTATATTTTCAAAACGTAATAGTTATGTAAGCTATTTTATATTTACAAAATTCAATTAATTTCTAATAGAAGCATTCTTTTTTTTACTTAAAAATTAAATAGTCTTTTGCATATTTACCAAAATGCAAACGATTTAGAATAATTTTAATTTGATTAAAAATATTGATGATTGATAATAAATATAAAAAATATGTTTAAATAAAATTAGGCTCTGTATCTACAAAATGTGAGAGGTTGTTACTACAACTCGCAACAAAATAGAGTTAAACGTTGACATTGACCAAACAGTTCTTACTTCACTACAAGCAACAAGCAACTTTGGAATAAAGGGAAAAAGCATAAAAGCAGGTGGAAGAAAAGCAGTTAGCAGGAAAACAGTTTTGGTGCTTGCGGCAACGTTTGAATAGAACGTGGGTGTGGTAGTGGGGAAAATCCGTTCCTTGTTTAACAAATCATAAACCAGTCTAAATCCAACTGCTTGTTTCCGTTTGAAAAAGCAGTTTGTCGTTTATAAGAAAGCAGTTTTTTTAACAGTTTGGTGTTTTCTGCTTCACCACTACCCCACTACCGTAAGACCCGCTCTATCAGAGACCACACGTACTCGCACAGAGGTAAGAAAACCGAGTTCCTCTGGCATATAAACCGCATGGAATAAACTAAGGGATTTGTCTGAGTAGATTTAAGCAACTTTTACGTTTCATTACTTTTTTTTTGGTGTTTAACGTCCGACTATTGTGCACACTTGGGCTAATGCAGACGATGGGATGATTTATAGCGTGTGAAAATGCCAAGCCCTCGCCGGGAATCGAACCCGGGTCCTCGGGGTGAAATCCCAGTACGCTGTCAACTAGGCCACCGAGGCGGCTACGTTTCATTACTGCTTCACGGCTTTATACAGTGGCACGTTAACACTGAACTTCTACGCTGCACTTTTCAATCTTACAACCTTCTAGTATATAGGAAATTTCTTTTTTTTTAATTTCTTCTCGATATAAAAAGGTATCAGGGTTTCAAAATCTGATCAGTGTCAAGTTTTTCCAACAAAGTGATACTAACATATAAAGTGTTTTTCAGACTTATAATCTAAAATGTTCCGTGTGTGACTGCCATTAAAATTAATGCTGTTGTTTGACGTTTACCATTTTACTGTAAGAGTAAAATGTATGTTTTTAAATTTTTTTCTAAATTTATTTTTTTATTTTTTTACCTTACTAATTCTGCACTTGCACCAATTAACTCTAACGATGGTAAAACAGAAACAGGTCCTGAGTCTAAACTTATTAATAGACTCAACTTAAATAGTCTAAACTTAAATGGTCTAAAATTAAATAGTTTAAACTTAAATAGTCTAAATTTAAGTAGTCTAAACTTAAATAGTCTAAACTTAAATAGTCTAAATTTAAGTAGTCTAAACTTAAATAGTCTAAACTTAAATAGCCTAAATTTAAGTAGTCTAGACATAAATAGTCTCAACTTAAGTAGTCTAAACTTAAAAGTCTAAATTTAAGTAGTCTAAACTTAAATAGTCTAAACTTAAATAGCCTCAACTTAAATAGTCTAAATTTAAGTAATCTAAACTTAAATAGTCTCAACTTAAATAGTTAAACTTAAATAGTTTAAACTTAAATAGTATAAATTTAAGTAGTCTAGACTTAAATAGTCTCAACTTAAGTAGTCTAAACTTAAATAGTTTAAACTTAAAAGTCTAAATTTAAGTAGTCTAAACTTAAATAGTCTAAACTTTAATAGTCTAAACTTAAGTAGTCTAAACTTAAATGGTCTAAACTTAAATAGTCATAACTTAAATAGTCTCAACTTAAATAGTCTAAATTTAAATAGTCCAAACATAAATAGTCTAAATCTAAATAGTCTAAATTTAAGTAGTCTAAACTTCAATAGTCTAAACTTAAATAGTCTCAACTTAAATGGTCTAAACTTAAATAGTCTAAATTTCAGTAGTCTAACCTTGAATAGTCTAAACATAAACTTTTAACAAATTCAGTTTCAGTTTCTTCTTCATCTTCAATATATATTTTTTTCTCTATGACTGTTAAATTTTTTAACGCGTGTTAGAATATATGTGACAGAAAACTAAAAAAAGAATATATAAATTAATTAACGATGCATGTTATATTTTATATATATTATTTTTCTTATGCATTGCCATTACATAAATATATTGCCAGAGTGCGTGGGTTTGTAAAAGTAATAGTTAATTAATTTTATATGTATTATTAAAGATGAAAAAATATTTTAATTATCTTATTTGTTAAATATATATAAACAAATAATAATGACAAAAAGTAAGAATAACAATTTATTATCTAGTGTTATGTTTATAACACTTACGTATAACAAAAAAAAAAAAAAAACACACTGGAACTACAGCAAGTCATATACGAGACACGAGTTTCATGCTGCAATAAAGAGCCTTACACTGGAGCTATAACTAGCCAGATATGAGCAATAAAGCAAGACACTGACCAGTGAGGAAGAATTACACTAGAGCTACAGCAAGCTAGACACAAGCAATAAAACAAAACACTGACCAGTGAGGAAGCCTTATACAGGATCTATATCAACTCAGACATGTGGAATAAAAAGATATACTGACTAGTGAGGACGACTTACACTAGAGCTAAAGCAAGCCAGACACGAGCAATAAAGCAGAACACTGACTAGAGAGGAAGAATTTCACTGGAGCTACAGCAAGCCAGACACGAGCAATAAAGCAAAACACTGACTAGTGAGGAAGAATTACACTAGAGCTATAGCAAGCCAGATACGAGCAATAAAGCAAAACACTGACTAGTGAGGAAGAGTTACACTAGAGCTATAGCAAGCCAGACACGAGCAATAAAGCAAAACACTGACTAGTGAGGAAGAGTTAAGCTGGAGCTACAGCAAGCCAGACATGAGCAATAAAGCAAAACACTGATTAAAGAGGAAGAATTACACTAGAGCTACAGCAAGCCAGATACGAGCAATAAAGCAAAACACTGATTAGTGAGGAAAAATTACAGTACTAGAGGTACAGCAAGCCAGACACGAGCAATAAAGCAAAACATTGACCATGTAAAGGAAGCTTTACACTGGAACTACAGCAAGCCAGACACGATTAATGAGTCCGGAGAGTGACCGAAAAGGAATCCAACACTACAGCAAGACTTTCAGCAAGCCAAACACAAGAAATGAGTTGCGAGACACAAACAAAGGAGGAAGTCTTATATTAGATCTACAGAAAGTCGCGTCTTGTTTTTACAAAATGAATAATCATATTTTAAATGTAATTTTATTTTTTCATTTGATTTATTTCTCGTTGATATTTCACAAAATATACTGCTGTATATACAATGCGTTCTTATTGGTCAGATTTCGGAATTAAATTATTTTTTTTCAAATTTACGTTACTCAAATTTATTACCTAAAATCTTTTTTCAATTTAAGCAAGAAATATTTTTTTAAAAAAATTAGTGTAACACAATTATTTTAAAAGTTACCAATATTTTTTTAAATAGTAACATATTTGTCTTACGAAAAAGTTGGTGTGCTTACTAAAAAAAGTCGTTAAACTTGAAAGTTGGATACACAATATTGTTAAAATCGGAGCCTTAAAATAACTTCATGAACGATAACAAAGTGAAAATCTATCGGGAAATGTTAGTGAAAATTGTAGAGCGCACAGGTATAGGACGTTGCTGTAATTTAAAAAAATGTATTCCTTTAAATTAAAAATAGCATCTGATTACACGGTGACTGTTACGTTATTGAAAATGTCATTATTATAAATGATACACGATATAGATGTTTATTTAAGCAATACATTCATTTCCTGAGAGAGTAATGAAGGATTTTTATGAAAATAAACGACAGGAACTCCCGAGGGCCGGGGAGGGGGTTCGAAGATCGGTCACTTTTTATGAAACGTGAGGCATTATGAATTTATCGTTTGTGATGGAAGTTCTCCCGGATAAGTCTATAGATTGCAGGTGACGTTTATTGTTTGGTTTGGCAGATGATTAAAATATAAATAGATAATAATAAATGACGCTCCGAAGGGCAGACTATAGTAATACTGGGAAGAAATCGAAGCTTCGACTTAATGGATTGACCAAATCATAAAGGGTAAAAATGGACAGAAGATTGAAAACATAATGTCGTCATCTCTCTAAAAATCCAATTAATAAGTTATTTATAAACAAGTAATATAAAAAAAATTAAGTCAATTCTTACTTAGGTCAACAAAGAAAAACTTTATTGAAGTGACTACTTCTTATGGCGGGGTATGGATGTATGTTTTGCACGGGAAAAAAATCAGTTTGCCGTCACGCATCACGCTCTTATATATTTAAATGTATTTTTGAAGTGAAAACTTGTACGTTCGCGTTATTATATTACTTACCCAGTCCAACTTAATTATTTAGTTTTGTGCCAAGTGTTAACTGTGTAACAGTGACGTTTTATACGTTATTATATATCGGTGTGAATATTAAATATTTAAATGCCATTATACTACTTACCCAGTGCAACTGAATTATTTAGTATTCAGTTTTGTGATATGTGTTAACTGTAGGTTACAACAGTGACGTTTTAATAATATTTCATAATTCTTAATATAATATTTTAAATTTGAATGTTTATGTGTGTGTTTTTGTTTGTTATTCAATCACACATTAACTACTGGACCGATTGAAATGAAATTTAAAATGAACATGGTTTTTTTTGTGTTTAACGTCCGACTATTGTGCACACTGAACATTGTTTAGGTACCTGAGATGGACATAGATGTATTCCCGTTCTAAAAATCTGAATCCCTGTTATTATTTATTATAAAATTATTGTTTATAAGCTTACATTTGCAATGATTTTAATTGAAACAATCTTATAAATCCAAACAACCTGCCTTTCCAAATTAAAATATTGCAGTTTCCATTGAAGTTGGCATTTACAATGACAATTAATAAGTCACAGGGCCAGATGTTAAGTGTAGCAGGAATACATTTGGGACTCCGTGCTTCTCCCGTGGTCAGTTATAGCCTATTCTAATGTCGAGTAGCGAAAATCTATGTCTTGGCAAAAAACCATAAAATCGTACAATATTGTATTTAGAAATATATTAAACTGAAATGAACGTATTCATAATTTTGAAAATCGACTATAAATTTTATTTTGTGGTGTAAAATATATAGCCATAACCCGTGATAAGAAGTAGTCACTTCTGTCGGCAGTCATGCCTCTGCCACTTTTTTCTAAAGTGATTTTTTTTAACTAACTTTTTATTGAATAATTACGATTAATGTAAACATGTATATACCTATGACAGAATCATAATATTAAGAGGCAAAATGGAAAGCGAATTTTCTTGCTTCCATTTTCCTTTCTATGTACGGTGTTGGACTATTATTTTTGTTTGTTACTATTTATTCGCTTTCTATTTTTTTCGTTTCTAATTTATGAAGCTGACGGTGGTCTGTGAGACATTATAGACCATCAGCTTCATATCATCCGCTACAAGTATAAGAAAATTATTTGAACTTAAGAGAAAGTAAATACTTCATATTAATTTTGGGCCTGGGCAGTTACTGTAATGGCATGTGATTGAAACTACTATACAGAAACCTTCGTACTCAGCAATTTCTCAAAGTTTCATTGTGATCTGATGAATGGTATAGTAATGCATAAAGTAAATACTTTATATTAATTTTGGGCCTGGGCAAGTATTGTAATGGCGTGTGGTTGAAAGTACTATACTAAAAACCTTTGCGGGAGTGTACTCAATAATTTCCCAAAGTTTTATAGCGATCTGAAGAATGGTATAGTAATGCAAGTAAATACTTTATATCAATTTTGGGCCTAGGCAAGTACTATAATGAATTAATATTTGACAAAATGTATTAACATCAAGTGTCATCCACTAAAAGTTCAAAAAAATTATTTTAACTTAAGGGGATGAATAGGAAGTATTTTATTAACCATTGAAAATTTGAACAATATATATTGAAACTTGAGAGAGAGAGAGAGAGAGAGAGAGAGAGAGAGAGAGAGAGAGAGAGAGAGAGAGAGAGAGAGAGAGAGAGAGAGAGAGAGAGAGAGAGAGAGAGGGAGGAGAGAGGGAGAGATAGAGAGAGGGAGAGAGAGAGGGAGTGAGAGAGGGGGAGAGATGGAGAGAGAGAGGGAGAGGGAGAGAGAGAGCGAGAGACAGATAGACAGACAGACAGAGCCGCCTCGGTGGCCTAGTTGATAGCGTACTAGGCTTTTACCCCGAGGACCCGGGTTCGATTCCCGGCCCCAGGGCTTGGCATTTTCATACGCTATAAATCATCCCTGCATTAGCCCAAGTGTGCACAATAGTCGGACGTTAAACACCAAAAAAAAAAAATATATATATATATATATATATATATATATATATATATATATATATATATAGAGAGAGAGAGAGAGAGAGAGAGAGAGAGAGAGAGAGCTAATAGTAGGAATTGAAAAACAAAAAAAGAACACAATTAATCAAAATAGGTCAACTAAATTTCCTCAAAATTTACAATATATAAATGTTTCTAACTCAAATGAGTGTCAAAAGTAAATATAAAGATGATAAAGTTTGTTCTTTGTTCTTGACGCACGGCAATGGAATGGACTGACTGAATACTCGCTGTCACTGTTCTCAAGGTATTTTACACTAAACTATGTTGTTTTAAAACATTTAGTTGAAAGTTGAATTTTTTATCTAGATGCGAAGCTACTATTTATTTGCTTCCGAACTATGTAAGGCAATAATAATTACTTTAAAGTATAGTCCAAAAATCAAGCGTGTCTTTAAATAGACCTTTGGAGGTCAGGGTTTATTTTAGCAATTTCAGTGTAGCGTAATTTTAAAATTTATAATATTCATGTAGACTTTAACATTAAATAATTAATACAGTTAAATAAAATTTTAATTAATGTGCAAAATAAAATAAAATTAGAGGGACTTAGAATTTCGTTACTTTTTTTGGAAATTCTTGAAACAAATTAACAATATTTGTTTGTACATTTCAAAACATATAAAGTAATTCTATATTTGAAAACAATCAATCGACGGGTTTGGTTTAATACAGTAACAGCTGTAGTAGAAACCTTAACCTTTAGACCTGGAATCAGGATCTCTTCATACCACGCAACATGATGTCACTATCTGCTGCCCGTCTGTCACTTCCTTATTCTTGTCTTTGTAACTCATTGTTCCAAACATTCAACAAAGTCCTGCCGTATTGCTAATCTATAAACTCTACAGAGTTTCAATAAGTTCGATACAAAAGTATTTTGTAGTACGGCCATAAAGTGTTCTGAAATTCTTTTTATATTCTTCTTTTCTGCTAGGATTATTGTCACTATGTTCAGTATAATAATCTGTCTTCCCTAGCTTCGTCACTTCTCACTATACTTGAGTATAGATATAGTTTTTGAAGAAGGAGGTTCTCCGAAACGCGTCAACGAAAGTAGAATTGACGAAGCTAGGGAAGGCAGATTGTTATACTGAACAAATTGTCCTGAAGTTTATCGAAGAAGTTACCGCTCGACGAAAGTACAATAGCTATTTCCGAATAAAGATTTCTGGTAAAAAAGTTCAACACGGATTTCAGTTATAAATACAAAAACTGTACAAACCTTTTAAATATTCTTCTATAATATAATAATAAAGTGTTTTAATTTCATTATATATATATATATATATATATATATATATATATATATATATTAATATATAAAAGAAAAACTGACTGACTGATTCATAATCGACGAAGAGCCAAAACTATTTTAGCTAGCGACTTGAAATTTCCAGGGTACATTTATGTTACCATATAGGCGTGCGCTAAGAAAGGATTTTGCAAAAAATTGATTTTAACGCCATTAAACTACTTACCCAATCCACGTTTAATAATCAACGTACATCCAACACTATTATATTTAGCAACTTGAAATTAACAGCGTACCTTCTTACAACAATGTTGAGGTGCAGTAAGAAAGGATTTTTCAAAAATTTGATTTTAACGCCATTAAACTACTTACCCAGTCCAAATTTAATAATCAACGTACAGCCGAGACTATTCTATAATAGTCTATAATAGACTATTCTATAATAGAGACTTGAAATTTTCAGAAAATCGATTTTAACGCCATTAAACTACTTACCCAGTCCAAATTTAATAATCAATGTATAGCTGAGACTATAATAGTTAAAGATTTGAAAATTTCAGGGTTACCACCACAAGTAGGGGTTCACTGAAAAACGATTTTCCAGTTTTAATCCACTAAAGAGGTAAAAATGAGGTACAACAATTTTTATTGGAAAAAATATGTTTTTCGTTCGACCTTCTTAAAACGTAACATAGTCACCCTTAAATATAAGTAATGAAATATATTTTTCACCATTTCCTAAAACACATCCTCTATAGAGACTGAAAGGGGGTAGAAACTGTAAAAAAGGAGTATAGAATTTCGCATTGAAAAAATATTTATTTTGGATCGTATATTCTAGAAATATGCTATGAAACACAAATAATGAAACACATATTTCAACATTTTTCCGAATTCATTCCCTAAAAGAATAAAAACGTAAAAAAGAAGTAAAATTGGAGAAAAAAGAGTGTTTTCATTGGAGAAAAAATTTTTTATCGGCTTTTCTTAAAAGCAAACAAAATATTCTAAAACACAAATCATACACGTAATTCAGCATTACCACGAATTCATCCCCTAAACGGATAAAAATATAAAGGAGGTATAAATGTTTGTATTGG
>CM040183.1:19535184-19537684 GCA_022606455.1 Callitettix versicolor | reverse complement strand
CGAGGCGGCTTTACTTAATTGGAAATCAAGCAAAAGTGCGATTGAATAACTATAATTTTAGAAAATCTCTATTACAGTCTCTATTAACCTTTATACGGACCATAATTTGTAGTTTCAGCACATCCTACTTAATAGGTTCACGATTAACATACAAGGTAAGTACTCGTATGTCTGATGAGAACGTATTTGAATGAGATTGAGTTTAATTAAGCCTCCAATACAAATGGTTCCAATCGACCGTCTTACTGCCTAACATACAGTAGTGCCTTAACGCAGAAATACTAAACATTTTAAATTGAAATTTCGCTTTGAATTTTCTTGGTTGTCCAAAAGGATACGTCACGACGTTTAATTGTTTCAAAGAAATAACTAATGGCAAAATTAGGGAGCCAACGTTTCGTCAAACTATTCCCCGATTTCGCTCCGACGCGGCTGAGTGCAGCTATTATCTCAAAGTTATGAACTCTTTAATGTCGTTAAAAATTAAAAAATAATAATTTCACAAATTTCCCGACGTTAAATATATTATTTACAAATAAACCTTGGTGTAAACATGACAAAACACGTACAGATTTCGCTGAGGCCTGACTGAGCTCTCTGTGGCACATTGAAACACGAGATAAATAATTATAATAATTGGAATAAGTTTTAAGCTAATGTAATGTGATGAGGAAGAGGAGAAGCCTTGACACTATTACTAGCAGTAGGCTATGCCTAATTGGCAAGGCACGGCAGAGCTTCGAGTCTGCTTATGCCAAGGAGAGGCAATTAACAGTTATTACACAATTTTCCTTTCTTAACACCTGTAGCTGTTCACAGTTCAAGATGCAGAGTAATACGGGTACTGAACTTTGTATTCATTTCCTTATTACTATTTACTTTATATTTATTACTGTACTCGTCTCATTTATTTTTCATATTTTTTTATTAATTTTAGTTATTCAAGAGAACACTGTGTCTTTTTCGATCAGAATGTTTTGAAAATTAAGAAAAAGTAATAACAAGGCACTTGTGTTGTGGGAAGCTAATTTTTAAGAATATATTTAGTTTGGTATGTAGACGAACTTTAAAGTCATATATATATATATATATATATATATATATATATATATATATATATTAATATTATTTCCTTTTTGTTGTTGTTATTTTAAGGCGAAAACATATTGAGGCTATTATCGCCTCCCTAAATGTAAGCGTGAGTGTAAAGTGTTAAAGTAGTAAGTGTAGTGTTGTAAGTGTAAGTGTTTGTTAGGCTCGGGTACCGCGAGGGATGTATAAATCCTCTCAATAGGTGCAGCTAGTCTGCACCCCTTCGGGGTATATATATATATATATATATTTGTTATTTTAAGGCGAAAAGCACATTGAGGCTATTATCGCCTCCCTAAATGTAAGTGTGAATGTAAAGTGTTAAAGTCGTAAGTGTAGTTTTGTAAGTGTAAGTGTTTGTTAGACTTGGGTACCGCGAGGGACGTCTAAATCCTCAATAGGATTTATTGCATCTAGTCTGCACCCTATTCGGGGTAATAGGGGTATATATATATATATATATATATATATATATATATATATATATATATTACATACATTTTTTTTAAGGTGAAAAGCACATTGAGGCTATTTCGCCTCCTTAAATGTAAATGTGAGTGTAAAGTGTTAAAGTTGTAAGTGTAGTGTTGTAAATGTAAGTGTGTTAGACTCGGGTACCGCGAGGAACGTCTAAATCCTCTCAATAAGTGCAGCTAGTCTGCACCTCCTGCTGGGTCATATATACTAGTTGTGACGGTGAAAACAGATTTTAAAAAAGCGTACAATAAAAACAATATTTTTGGAAATTCGGTTGCATTATGTCAGCTGTTATTTTGGTATTTGAAAAACCTAAATTTAAGCAACAAATAAAACTCTTATATTTATCATAGGTATTATAAAATAACATATCAAAAACCTTTGAAAAGCAGTGATACCGATTTTTAAAGAAATTCGCCATCCTGCAAAATGTGTAAACTACTTAAAATATAGTCGTAATTCAAAATACTATAAATACATAACTTTTATCTCGTTTCCTTGCATTTTTTTGAAAATACGCTTCCACTATGCAAGCAGCTTTAAAATTTGGGTAAGTTAACATTGAAATATTTCATTAAACTATTAAAACACATGTAGTTTTCTATCTGCACTTTTCACGGCACTATGAAAAACGCATACTGCCACATTGATAGTTGCTTGAAATTCTATAAAAACTAAAACATTCTCAAACAAGTAACACACCACTAGTGGAACAAAGCATTTAAAACGAACGTTTAGAAAAAAATTACATTAGTTCTTAAGAAGCCTTAAGCAAAAATGTACGTTAAAAATGAGCACATTTTTGCATAAGGTTACTTGTAACAGGTTCAAAATTGAATTAAGATAGAATTCGTGTGTAACCATTTTGGATAGGGTTGTGATTGTCCACATTCTTATCTTTGGCCCTTGAATGAACCGACACACTGGAGAT
>CM040183.1:19477684-19530184 GCA_022606455.1 Callitettix versicolor | reverse complement strand
CATAATTTTATGCGATCTTATTTATAATTTTAAGCGATCTTATTCATAATTTTATGCGATCTTATTCATAATTTTTATGCGATCTTATTTATAATTTTATGCGATCTTATTTATAATTTTATGCGATCTTATTTATAATTTCATGCGATTTTATTCATAATTTTATGCGATTTTATTCATAATTTTATGCGATCTTATTTATAATTGTATGCGATCTTATTCATAATTTTAAGCGATCTTATTCATAATTTTATGCGATCTTATTTATAATTTTATGCGATCTTATTTATAATTTTATGCGATCTTATTTATAATTTTATTCGATCTTATACATAATTTTATGCGATCTTATTCATAATTTTTATGCGATCTTATTCATAATTTTAAGCGATCTTATTTATAATTTTATGCGATCTTATTTATAATTTTATGCGATCTTATTTATAATTTCATGCGATTTTATTCATAATTTTATGCGATTTTATTCATAATTTTATGCGATCTTATTTATAATTGTATGCGATCTTATTCATAATTTTAAGCGATTTTATTCATAATTTTATGCAATCTTATTTATAATTTTATTCGATCTCATACATAATTTTATGCGATCTTATTTATAATATTAAGCGATCTTATTCATAATTTTATGCGATCTTATTTATAATTTTAAGCGATCTTATTCATAATTTTATGCGATCTTATTTATAATTTCATGAGATCTTATTTATAATTTTATAGACTAGCTGGATTTTCATTTTTTCTAGTGTTTCAAGGAGACACTTTGGTGTTACCAAAGTTGGATATGATTAAGGATATAACAATTAATACTTAAACCAAATGGATTTTATTAGAAAGTTACTGCGTTAAAGTGTACTGGCTTCAGGCGTGTTATTGTTCAAATTTTTCATTTTTACAATCGCAAACTTACACATTTTTTCATTTTGTAACGCGACGGGAAGGCCGTGTCATCGGTTCAGCAGTTTATGTTGAAGAACGAGAAGACAACGGAATCCCTCCCCCCCGACGTCACGACATGTGGGCCCTCACAAGTGTTACAGGTTGCATCAGTCAAACAACTGTATTTCAATAGCAAAGAAATTAACAAGTTTTTATCTAATATCAGTGGCTAGATAATAATGCATTTAAAGCTTTGAAATTTAACATACATTTTTTGTTTATGACCTGTTAAACAGTACAATAGAAGTTATTTCAAGATATTATGTTGTAACCATTTCAATAAAAGTATGTTATAAACATTTCAGTACTTTAAGTTATGAACCTTTCAAAACAAATTTAAATTACAAATGTAAAAAAAAAGTATTCAGTAGCCGGAATTGAGGACAAAAGTGACCTTACTTCTTCAGTATTATGATTTAATTATTTTTTATAAACATTTAGGTGCTCAAGTATAATATATGTGATTCTGGGATTCAAAAATTGGTATGTCATATTCACTAAATAATTTAACTACACAAATTTAGAAAATACACACTTTTAAAATAAATAAAAAATTATAAGAAATATAAAATCATCGAAATTTTACTTAAATTTTAATTTCCCATATATATATATATATATATATATATGTGTGTGTGTGTGTGTAAATTATATAAACTATAATTATATAGCCTAATAATATAACAAATTATATAGGCCTATATATATATATATATATATATACACACACACACACACGAGTGTCTCGTATACATGTGTGTGTGTGTGTGTGTGTGTAAATTATATAATCAAAATTTTTATTTATTTAAATATCTATATACACTTTTCAATATTTTCATGACACAAATAGTATTATGCATAATTAAATTAATAATAACACACAATAACACGTGTCATTTCCATATTACAAGATTCTACATATTTTCTTCCTAGTATATATGTAATACCAAATACATATATACTATGTATTTGTCTTTTTCTCGTAGCGAATCCGCTCGTATTGCCATCAATCCAGACTATTTCCATATGTATACGTTCCCATATATATGACAAAACATATACATATGAGAACAGTCTGAATTGGTGGAATTTGGCATATATATATATATATATATATATATATATATATATATATATATATATATATATATATATATGTACACATAGCCTTTTCTTGTAGCCCTAGCTGTATATCTCGTATTACCATGACGCCAGACTCTTCCCATATATAAATATATATGTATACTTATCTACATATATACTTATATTTGTATAAAATTCTGGCGTGACGGCAAATAGAAGATTTTTCACCTTCCAAAAAGTACACTGTCAGGCCTACCAAAAGAAGAATTCACTTTAAAAAAATTAGTTTATTCTCATTACAAAATACAACCTGAATTATTTTAAGAAACTCAAATAATTTTGGTTATAAATACCAATTTCGGTTACATATATTGAAAAAGATAGTATTAGAAATTAGTACATCGAAGACTTACTTATTGGCCAACCTGACCCATCTTCCCCTCTCCTTTTTTTTTGATTGCTTTTCTTTTTTTTATCAAAGAGAGAACAATTCGGAACAAAATGAATAATTTAAATACTGTAAGTATCCCTAGGGGACAGAAAGCCAAAGACACCACCCTTTTTTAATTATTTTCTTTTCTTATATTAACTTTTACTATTAAGCCCCGCGTTTGGACATACTTGATCATTTAACATGTGTTTAATGTGAGGCACTAAAACATAACCCAGGAAATGTTGCTCTGATATGGTTGAAACTTGTTGCTGCATTAGTGGAACCACTTAGCACTGTTAAAATAAAATAACGGTATCTATTAACTTTATTTTTACTTTAATGCTTTGTAGTAAACTGTTTTTTGTTACAATTTACGTTATAAACTTCCTTCGATGTTTACTTTAAAATAAGAAGAGTTTGCCGGCAGGAGGATCCGGCGGTGTTTCACCATAGCTCCGCCTTATATCGTACACTTCTATGAGGCGTTGTGTTTGTCAAACTCTGACAAACTTCAAAAGCCGTCCAATAACGCATTTTTAACAGGTAGAAATTTGAAATTCTTTTTTATATTGTTCTTCTTTTCTGCTAGGATTATTGTCACTATGTTGAGTATAATGATCTGCCTTCCCAAGCTTCGTCAATTCTACTTTTGTTGAAGCGTTTCAGAGAACCTCCATCTTCAAAAACTATATCTATACTCATTTAGTATATAGTTTTTAGTATAAAGTATTTAGTATTTAGTATAGTAGACAGCCGCCTCGGTGGCCTAGTTGATAGCGTACTTTCACCCCGAGTACCCGGGTTCGATTCCCGGCCAGGGCTTTGTATTTTCATTCGCTATAAATCATCCCATCGTCTGCATTAGTCCAAGTGTGCACAATAGTCGGACGTTAAACACACAAAAAAAATTTAGTGTAGGAGTATAGGTATAGTTTTTGAAGATGGAGGTTCTCCGAAACGCGTCAACGAAAGTAGAATTGATGAAGCTAGGGAAGGCAGATCATTATACTCAACATAATGTAGCTGGAAATTTGTTTTGGCATTGAAGAGGACATTTACACAGCTCCCCAATCAACGTGTTGTTTATTACAATTCGTGTAAGCCCTACTTTCATTTCTTTTTTGTTCCTATCTTTCTTACTTGACTTGCTTGGCAAAGACTTTTCTGGAGCCACTGTCTTTCACCGACCCCTTCAATGCTAATTTACAATGATTATGCTTTTGACAAAATTAGGCTTCGTGAACATTATATTTCTACTATTGCTGCCTGAATGGGCACACTATTTCGGATAATGATCATGTGTTTAATGCAAAAGGAACTCGTTCAGCCTACCTGGTTTGACGCTCAAGTATGCCTCGGTCGACTTTACTATAAGCACATACTTTCTGTTCATATATACTGCGTTGCGATGCTTCATGTTACGGACTCAACAGCTATTCGCTGGCTAAACGCCGTCTGCCCGCTTAATTTCAACTGCGAACGTTACAGTAAACGACATTTTGAGAGAAAAATCGGAATTTTCATTTTTTAAAACATTTTCTCGACACCGCCGTTTTCAAGGATGCCCTAAAAGTCTAAGTATTTTAGGCTAAACTTTCAAAAAAAATTAGAATTTTTTAAATTAATTTTTGTATATATCTGTAACAAAGCAAAAAAATACTGATAATTTTGTAAGTTTGTCATGTACATCCAGAAATGCAAGTAAAATAACAGCAGAAATGAAATAGATAAGACGGGTGGTCGATAAAACTCGATTCAACAAAGAAAGAAATGTTAGAGTTAGAGAAAAATTAAGAATGAAACCATTAATAGAACAACTGGGGAAAAAGCAATTGAAGTGGTACGGTCACGTCAATAGAGTGGAGAGAGAGAGGATCCCGAGAAATATTTTGGAAGCCAAACCGATTGGAAGGAGAAATAGAGGAAGACCACGAGTGACATGGATGGGCACAATAAAGGATCTGGGAAGAAGGAGAGGGAAATGAAACGTCTAACAACCGACAGACGAGTATGGAAGGCATTTTCAGAGGTGGCATAAGGGAAGGAAGAAGAAGAAGAAGAAGAGTCATGTTCGTTGCGCTCTCAACGTATTTAGGTATATGCCTTCATTGTTTTAGTTCAACAAACCGGAACACCTGAAAGTATTCATATTCAGATATGTCGTTAACAAAAAGTATCCGGCCTATCTTTGCTACACGTTGAAAAAAACTGCAGGACCTTCAAACATTTACAAGTCAAACCAGTAGTGTGTGTGTGTGTGTGTGTGTGTGTGTGTGTGTGTGTGTGTGTGTGTGTGTGTTTTAGAACTTAACGTTCGCAATTTTAGTGCTTTAGTGCCAAGCTTAAGTTCTTGAAATTTAGTAAATGATATGTCATTTATTTCAAATTGAAATTTGATTAAAATTCAACACAAAAATCGATTTGGATAATAGCTTGGACAAGTTTGTTGCATAGAAAAAATTTTCACTTTTTGAAGTGACTACATCTTATGGCAGGGTATGGATGTATGTTTTGCACTGGAAAAATTCAGTTTGCCGTCACGCATCACGCTGTTTTATATACAGCATATACGTTATACCACTTCTTATAGTGGGGCATGGACGTATGTTTTGCACGGGAAAATACTTTTTTTAATGTATTTTTGAAGTGAAAACTTGTATGTTCGCGCCATTATATTACTTACCCAGTCCAACGTAATTATTTAGTTTTGTGTCAAGTGTTAACTGTGTAACAGTGACGTTTTATACGTTTATTATTTATTAGTAGGTGTGAATAATAAATATTTAAATTATTTTAAACGCCATTATACTACTTATCCAGTCCAAATTTATTTAGTATTTAGTTTTATGACAAGTGTTAACTGTGTAACAGTGACGTTTTATACGTTATTATATATTGGTAGGTGTTAATAATAAATATTTAAATGCCATTATACTACTTACCCAGTGCAACTGAATTATTTAGTAATCAGTTTAGTGATATGTGTTAACTGTAGGCTGCAACAGTGACGTTTTAATATTATTTTATACTTCTTAATATAATATTTTAAATTTGAAAGTTTATGTGTGTGTTTTTGTTTGTAATTCAATCACACATTAACCACTGGACCGATTGAGATGAAATTTAAAATTAACATAGTTTAGGTACTGAGATGGACATAGATGTATTCCCGTTTTAAAAATCTGAATCACTGTTATTATTTATTATAAAATTATTGTTTATAAGCTTACATTTGCAATGATTTTAATTGAAACAATCTTATAATTCCAAACAACCTGCCTTTCCAAATTAAAATATTGCAGTTTCCATTGAAGTTGGAATTTATAATGACAATTAATAAGTCACAGGATCAGACATTAAGAGTAGCAGGAATACATTTGGGACTCCGTGCTTCTCCCATGGTCAGTTATAGCCTATTCTAGTGTCGAGTAGCAAAAATCTATGTCTTAGGAAAAAACCATAAAATCATATAATATTGTATTTAGAAATATATTAAACTGAAATGAACTTACTCATGATTTTGAAAACTGACTATAAATTTTATTACCTACATTACAATTGCGGGTGAAGCCGCAACGGGTAACAGCTAATTAAATCATAATAGTGAAAGAAGTATACAGTCAGGCATGCCTAAAGAAGTAGTCACTTCTGTCGGCCAGTCCCATGACTGCCTGCATTTTTTTAAAAAATGAAAGCAATTTCTAATTTTAAAAAATTACAACTTTTTAAACGTTGCTGTTTGGTGTAACATTCGGTGCCATCAGCTGTTCTTCTCAAGCTCTGTTTCTTACGTTTAACTGAGGAACGTAAAAGTAACACGGTGTTATGTTATACAGAAAGAAAACAGTTCGCGAGAAAAGCTGATCTCAAACAACGTTTTACGAGGACCAGGTTCGGGCTTTACAAATATTCATAAAGGATTTTTTAAAATCTCAAATCTTATGAAAAGCGACAGTTTTATTTCAAATTTCACTCGTGCCCTTTGCGGGATAAATGATCAGACACATTATTTACGTCAATGAATAAAAACAAATACATTTTACTAAATTCTTTGTTAATACAGTTTGTTTGATTTTTATTAAGTTTGAAATTTCATTTGTTTTCATTATAATGTAAATGTTTGTGTTGACAGATGGAAAAGTTGGCAAGCTTCAGTTACTTCCTGCTCTTCGTCACTTGGCGTCAGTCCTTTTGTTCTCCGACGCCTCAGTTTTTTAGTCTAAATACGCCTCCTTTCAGTGCTCCGTCAGGAAGCGAATTGAACACAAGCGATGCCGACGCATGGCTTGCATCAGCAGGACAAAAAGAAAGTGGACGGAAATTTGTTCAGCCCAGACAAGCGCCTCAGGGAATCATTTCCGACACTAATCCGAAGATATTCAAAATTGACGATTTTATAATCATTTCTAATCCCAAACCCGCATCGCCGACGCCTTGCATACCTCCGTCGAGGCCGCCCTTCATGGACGACAATACTATTGAAAATAGACTTAATGACCAAGGCGATGCGTCCGAGCCTTCCAGATGCGTGTGGTCGATAATAGCCTGTTGCTCTCCGGGCAGTCGGAGTATTAGGTACGCCTGTTTTGAGCTGTTGGGTTGCCCCGGGGCTTTTTGGGACGTGAATCCCTGCGACGATAAAGTAGTGATGGCAGCAGCCACCGTTGCGTTGAACTTTTACTCCCAGAGGACAAACTCGTCGTTAAGTGGTGCACCGTATCCCCCTCCTTGAGCACCCAAAATACGGACAAAATGCTAATGAAACAAGAGTGTAATCAATATTTCTTAAATATTCTGTATGTGTACATTTATTTGTCGGCCTTTTGTTGCCTACTATTGGAAGGAACGCTTTTCGTTCCGCAAATAAAATAATGTAATAATGTATGTCTTTCTGAATTATTTGTACAAAATTATAAACGATGACTCTAAGGTAAATAACTAAGTGTTATAGAAAATGACATTACATCAAATTTAGCGAAACAAATCAAAATTAGTTTCTTCTTGAACATTAAACAATAAAATAACCGTTTTCAGAGAAAAAAAACTCCACAATATGTAATACAAGAATTTGTAGCAAGTGTGGAAATACAAATATAATTTTCAAGTGTTTGCTAAAAATATTATGTTATTTATTTTTCCTATTCGATAGTTAATACGGAAATTGTATTTAGCAAATAAGTGTTGTATTGAACAATAGGGACAATTTAAACAAAAATAATATTGTTTAATAGAAAATATTTCCATTATTGGATATTGTAATAAAATGAAGTACGTAACAAGTCACGTGAATGTAAAAGTTGTATTTTATAGTAAAATATATTTTTATTTTTAACATGTAATTAGATTTAAAGGTATTATTGAAGAGGAAAAAAGCCCCGCAGGTGGTGCAGACTAGCTGCACCTATTGAGAGGATTTAGACCCTCGCGGTACCCGAGTCTAACACACACTTACAACTTAACACTTTACACTCACACATTTTGAGAGGCGATAATAGCCTCAATGTGCTTTTCGCCTTAAAACAAAAACAAAAATATTGTAGAACATTTATTTAATTGAAGATACAAATAAGATAAAATCGAAAAGATAAAAAAAGACATAATTAATTTGAAACGTTTATTCAGAATAAAAAAATAATTTGGTATCAATTTCTTGGCAAAGTGTTTCCAATTAAAGAATCACTTTAGAAAAGCGAAGCAAGCCAAACATGGATGCTCACTGGTTATCTCACAATACAGCGATACTTTGAGTCCATCATGGATCGACAGAAGATTATGTTTGCTAATTTTAAAATCTCCTTTTCTGTCTCTTTTTCGCCTTCGCCATTATGTATTCATGGATTTGTTAGTATTCGTGTTACCAGCTATTATTGTCATTTAAAATAAATGCTGTACAAACTTTAGGCCTTTAATTATTTCTACAAACAAATCAGGTTTGACAGCTCGCTCTCTCTCTCTCTCTCTCTCTCTCTCTCTCTATATATATATATATATATATATATATATATATATATATATATATATAGAGAGAGAGAGAGAGAGAGAGAGAGAGAGAGAGAGAGAGAGAATATAGAAATAGACTCAACAGACGTTGAAGACAGGAACGCATACAGGAGAAAGATGCTCGATTGGAAGGTCCCAGAGAATGAAATCCCAAAGAGAGCAGGGGTAAAATGGACGGAGGAGCGAAAGAGGATCCATGGGGACAGGATGAGGGACAAAAAACTTGGAAATTTGCATAATTTCTCAAAACGCGTTTATATGATTAGAACGCATTTTGAGAAATCTGTGAATTAGATTGTGAAGTGAAACATGACGCTCTAACTGAAGGCTACACGCCATGGGTGCATATCTGGTGGCTGTGCTGGTCTGGCACAATTTTTTTTTCTGTTTAACGTCCGACTATTGTGCACACTTGGGCTAATGCAGACGATGGGATGAATTATAGCGTATGAAAATGCCAAGCCCTGGCCGGGAATCAAACCCGGATCCTCGGGGAAAGCCCAGTACGCTATCAACTAGGCCACTTATCGGACCTGCAGATGATAAGAGCGGTATATAGATGTTAGAAAAGTGTCGGAGACATTCCGTCTGGACCTGGTTCAAGGAGCTGATATCTCACTTAACCTTATCTATACGAACAATCTGGTTTACGGTACTACAGTCTCTTCTATAGCATATATGACCATCGCTCTCTTTCTATACTCCCAAACTCTGAGCCTCCTGGCTCAGCGTCTCCATCCGAGGCCGTGACCTTGTGAAGTGTGATCAAGGTCCTCACGAAACTTCCTTCACGAATCCCGTCTTGTCCTTTTTAATTATTTGTTATGCTCGGTTATGGCTCATGTACCGCTTGGCCTCATTAAACATTACTCTAATCTACTCAATTTTACTCGAAATTTAAAATTTTTACATTATAAAAATAATAATAATAAATTCTGAGATTGGCAGAAATTTGTCGACATACCAAATTCTGACAAAATTAGTACACGCCACACAAGGCTAGGCAAGAAGACGACTTAATTTCGAAAGTAAAAACAACTCTTTTGATTTTAAGATATTTAAAAACGAATCCCTTATATGAATATAACGGTTGTTTTATATAAAATTACTAGCATTATCCGTCGCTGCTTCGCCCACGAAACTTAAACTGTTTCAGTAATGTAATAATTTAGAAAAAATATATATTAATAAAAGCGTGATCATCTAAACTCATGATTATTTTACAGTGAATATGAAAAATATTATAACCTGAATATGTTGTTTTATTGTCTTCAAACGTGTTCCATTCGAATTTTAAAAAATCTGATAATAATATTTTCCTCCAATACAAACATTTATACCTCTTTTATATTTTTGTACTTTTAGGGGATGAATTCAGGGGGAAATGCCGAATTACGTGTATCATATTTTGTGTTTTAGAATATTTTGTTTACTTTAAAGAAAATCCAATAAACAATATTTTTCTTTCTCCAATGAAAAAACAATTTTCTCTAATTATACCTCTATTTTACATTTTTTTTTAGGGAATGAATTCGGAAAAATGTTAAAATATGTGTTTCATAGCATATTTCTAGAATATACGATCCAAAACAAGTAATTTTTCAATAGAAAATTGTATACCCCTTTTTTACATTTTCTACCCCCTTTCAATCTCTTTAGGAAATGAGTTTTGGGAAATGGTGAAAAATATGTTTCATTACTTATATTTATGAGTGACTATGTTACGTTTTAAGAAGGTCAAACGAAAAACACATTTTTTCCGATAAAAATTGTTGTACCTCATTTTTACCTCTTTAGGGGTTGAATACTGGAAAATCGTTTTTCAGTGCACCCCTACATGTGGTGGTAAACCTGAAGATTTCAAATCTAGAGCTATTATAATCTCGGATATACGTTGGTTATTAATGTTGGACAGGGTAAGTAGTTTAATGGCGTTAAAACTAAACGTTTGTAAAATCCTTTGTCAATGCACCTCAACTTTGTTGTAAGAAGGTACCCTAAAAATTTCAAGTCTCTAGTTATAATAGTTTTGGCTTTAAGTTGATTATTAAATTTGGACTGGGTAAGTAGTTTAATGGCGTTAAAATCAATTATTTGCAAGATCCTTTCTTAGTGCACCTTAAAATTTTTATAAAAAGGTACCCTGAAAATTTCAAGTCTCTAGCTATGATAGTATTGGCTGCACGTTGTTTATTAAATTTGGACTGGGTAAGTAGTTTAATGGCGTCAAAATCAAAATTTTGCAAAATCCTTTCTTAGTGCATCTTTGCATTTTTGTAAGAAGGTACCCTAAAAATTTGAAGTCTAGTTATAATAGTCTTGGCTGTACGTTGATTATTAAATTTGAACTGGGTAAATAGTTTAATGGCGTCAAAATCAATTTTTTGCAAAATCCTTTCTTAGTGCACGCCTATATGGTAACATAAATGTACCCTGAAAATTTCAAATCGCTAGCTAAAATAGTTTTGGCTCTGCGTTGATTATGAATCAGTCAATCAGTCAGGACTTCTTCTTTTATATATTAAGATTTACAAGCAAGAAAATTTCAAATTTATTTTTTTATGAAAGTGCACTTCACAAATCATTGTTAAATTTATCTAAAAATAATCTTCAAATATCTATTTGTTGATCATAAAAGAAGTTTGCTTTTGTCCAACTTCTTTAGGCAGGCCATCATTTTACATGTAGGCCCTAAAATAAATGTCCAAATATTAGCATTTAGACTGATTAAGCACTACCAAGGAATACACCTTCAAGGCAGTTTCGATACCTACAACAAACAATCGATATAACCTGTTGTTTGTTGATCCTAACTGCGCATGCTTGCGCCAGACATAACTTGTATTCTACGCGCCGAGTGTTACCTATTCGTATACATGTTGAATCAAATAAATCATTGTTTTGTTTTTAATAAACATTTTAAACATTACAAAATTATTTGGAAATTACACTTACATGTTAATTATCATATAAATAGGCCGTTTAGTTTCTAGTGAAATGCAAAAAAAAGTGAATTTCAGGTAGCACACATTTATTTTGTATTTAGAAAATTTGAGAACGGTAGGATCGTTTATAACAATCGACATTTTAAAACAACCGTTTTGTAAAAACATCTTATTTTTTGTGTAGACCCTCTAAGCATGATGATGTAAAGCATTTTGTGGCTCATTAAAATACATACTGTGCCTGTTACGTCAGGAGTCTGCCATTAAAATACAAAATATAACCTACATTTTCTGAAAAAATTGTTTACTAATTTCAGTTAAATTAAATGTAACCGTAACGCATACAAAATAAACATGTGTTACAATCGCCCTGAGACAAAACGCAGGAAAATTAAAAAAACAAGAATACAATCTTTCAGTCACTGTTTAAATGTATTCCGACTGCCGTATGGTTTTGCCACGGACTGTAATTTTGTTAAATAAATTATGTGAAATTCCTTTTGATATTGAAATGATCCAGCGAGCAGCTCGAAAATGACCCCAACGGAAATCAGGTTTTTACAATAACGATTGAGCACGCAGCCTCAATAGTTGACATTGAAGAAGTGAATTTTCAAAAAGTAACAATTTAAAAACAAAATATAAACGAACATGTTTGACTTGAACGCTGCTGGCGTTTCATGAACACTCCAGAAATCTGATCACACAATTAATTGAAATCAGCGTTGTGCGTTGTATAATCAGTATTTTAAATTTTGAAATCGCATCACCAATGAATAGTTTGCTATTTTTTTAAAAAATCGCTTCCATTGTGCCAACAAAACAGCTGTGTGCTCGATATTTTATTGTAAAAACGCTGATCTCCGTTAGGATGTTTTTCTATGTTCTATGATCGCCGATTTCCGTATGTTCGATCAAATTTCGATTAAATTATCGAACGATAATTTAAAAATTATCTAATTTATGATAATTTTAATGTTGAGTTATCTTGGTGAAATAAGATAAAAAAAACTGTTATAATAAAAGTTACGAACCGCAGTTTTGGGTTTATCTTACGAGTTTTTATTTAAGTTTTAGGCCAACCAAGTTGTTGCGCATGCGTGAGCCAGACATAACTCTTGTATTATACGCGCCGAGTTTTACCGATTCATACACATGATGAATGCAATAAATCATGAATTTGTTTTTAATAAGCATTTTAAACATTACAAAATTGTTTGGCATTTTTTTCATGAAAAAAATTGTTTACTAATTTCAGTTAAATTAAATATAACCGCAAAGCATACAAAATAAACACGTGTTACAATTCAGATTTGAGAGTTACCGACAAAACGCAGGAAAATTAAAAAAAAACAAGAATACAATCTTTCAGTCACTGTTTAAATGTATTCTGACTGCCGTATGGCCGCATTTTTTTTTTTTTTTTTTTTTTTTGCTCTTGATCATAATGTTGGCTATAATCCGATTATAGAAATTCTGTTACTTTTTTAGAAAATCGTTCCCAATACTGTCATAAGATAATCGTAACATATCTGCTGTCATGATTGTAATTTATTTCTTAAATAAACTGAAATGTTCTTTAAAGTGTTTATAAAGATGCAGCATGCGTTGAACTGTAGGTAGCCAACGTGTTTCTCAGACGTGAATGTTTAAAATATAAAAAAAGTTTAATACCACACAGATAAACAATGCTGATTTTAACCGTGGTTACGATCGTCGAACCGGATTGTTCTAGTGAAAGGTAAAAACGTTTTACCTTTTTGCTGAGTCACGAACAAACAAAAACTTGCCAAGCCGTTGGTTAGGTTATGTTATTTTATGTTAGGTTAGGTTATGTTATGTTAGGTTAGGTTATATTAGGTTACTTTAGGTTAGGTTATGTTATATTAGGTTAGGTTAGGTTAGGTTATGTTATGTTAGTTTAGGTTAGGTTAGGTTAGGTTATGTTAGGTTAGGTTAGATTAGGTTACGTTAGGTTAGGTTATGTTATGTTAGGTTAGGTTAGATTAGGTTAGGTTTTTTTATGTTAGTTTAGGTTAGATTACGTTAGGTTAAGTTAGGTCAGCGAGAGAGCTGAAATCGACGATTAGATTTAAATAAGAAATAAAAATGTTATTTAATTGTCTGGTGTCTAAAAGATTAAGTCCGTGCTTACCCTGGAAGTATATAATTTTTATACTTAATTATATTTAATTTTATACTTATGCAATCCGAATATTCACTACTTCTTCGAATCTGTACGAATAATAGTCTTATTTTTTCTCACATTGTCTTTAATGAATCACAGAACTTGCTTAGTTCCAAACACAAACTTACAATGTATCCCCTTCTAACACAATTGTTTGTTTAGGTGAACCAAAAATACAAAAATAATTAAAATAGTTTGATTTACGCGTACTGGAAGGTTCGTTATTGCAAAGTTTGGGTAAATTCGCTTTCATCGTGTTAGCGAGTCAGCTGCCGCCGCGATGTGATTACTAATTACTTTTTTTTGGTAAATGTAGGCCTATTTTATTAAAAAAACTGAATTGTAGATATTGTTTATCAAAACAGCGAGCATTGTTGTAGTACTTAGGCTATGCGCTCGGCATTTTGTAGATGCGGTGTTAGAAAACTTTTCGCTGTGACATTTCCAAGTGAAATGTTATCCCACCGCGCCTTGGCAGATAGAGAAATATTGCATGCAATTAGCGTCGCGTGGAACAGATGGAGCACCATTCTTTTATTTATACTTTCTTGTCTCTTATAAATAATGAAAATAATAAAAGAATAAAAACAATCACTCAAATATTATTGTGTAAATAATTCTATGACAAGAAGCTCCTTCGACAGGAAACCCAGGACCTGACTGTTCGTTAGGCTTGCAGCTACGAATTTCCTTGTCTGCGGCCTCGATTATTTTCATCTATTGCTCTTATAAAGAAATTGGAACAAGCTCCAAATATACAATACTTAAGTAAAGTATACAAAATTTGTGAACAGCTTAATATCAGTAAAGATAAAAACATTGAGAAACTGACAAAATTGACAAAGTGAATCAAAACTCAGTTTAAAAAAATACATTTAGTATCTTTTGTCTAATTACAAGCACAATATCAAAATCGTAAAAATGTTTATTAATTCAGCTCTTTTGATTTCAAATTTTGTTTATAAACATTGTACCAAATGTTCAACTCATCCTGTATATAAACTACAGGACAAAAATTTTCACTATGTCCATGCCGTTTCTACACCTTTTTCATATTTGTAGTTCATATGTAAGTAATATCTTCAGTTAAAATTAAATAATAAAAAAATAATATTCAATTTTTCTTTCTCTCTGTACCAAAATACACTTAAAACTTTTTGATAATTGAATTTGCAGTACTAGCAAAAGTATAAATACCGACAAACGATGTTTAATTTAAAAAAAAAATCTAGATTTATTTTACTCTTAGCCAATAAGAGCATAATATTACAGTATTCATACTTTAAATAAGTGTGATTAAATAAACGTTTGGTTATTCAATAACGTTTATATTATATGCCTATCTTAATCTTAATCTTATCTTAATCTTATCTTAATCTAATCTTAATCTTATCTTAATCTAATCTTAATCTTAATCATATTATATTTCTGAAAGTTTGTGTGTTTGTTATTCAATCACGCTTTAACCACTGGACCAATTCAGATGAAACTTGGTATGAAAATGGTTTAAGTATCTGAGATAAACATAGGCCTATTCCCGTTTTAAAAAACGTCATTATATTACTTATCCAGCCCAATATAATTATGTAGTATTTAGTTTTGTGGCATGTGTTAACTGTAGTTAGGTTTAATTACTGTTTACTGTTTACTGGACCTGAGATTTAGACACCTGAGATGGACATAGATCTAATCCAGTTTTAAGAATCTTAATCTGTGTTTTATTTATTGCAAAATTATTACTTTTAATGTTACTTTTTCAATTTTTTTAGTTGAAATTTTTTCAAAACTGACTCTAATTTGTTACTTTGTGTTGAATTTTCAATATTAAATCTAAAAAAGAGTGCTGATTACGATACGTTAAAAATTACTATAATTGTAAGTATTTTCTCTTTGTGAAAGTCTGATTTGCTTTATTGTTTGTAGTTTTGTTATTTTAAGTTTCATTAGATCAAATAATCACAATATGGTGTTTCTCATTTAAGGCTTTTCAATGTTCTCGACGCAGAGTGCAGAATATATAACATATACAATTTTATTAGTATACTTTAATTGTAAGGTAGTATATATATTTTTGTAATTACATTATATGAAAAAATGGTAAATATGTAGTGTAGCATGACCTGGATTTTTCGATATTTTTGTTACTAAAACGCTTTATTTCGGGGCCAAAAGCAAGAATCCAAACTTTAAAAGTGCGGAAATCACGAGAAGTACGATAAAAATCGAAAATAAAAGTGACCAACATAACCTCAAAATTGCTACCGTGCGAAATTCGGTAACGTGTTGTAGATCGGCAAAACAATAAAAATACGCCTAACACGGGTTTTGTGTGATAAGAAACCTATTTTTTAAAAAGAATTTATATGTTTAATTATTGTTTACTGGATCTGAGATTTAGGTACCTGAGATGGACATAGATCTAATCCCATTTTAAGAATCTTAATCTGTGTTTTATTTATTGAAAAATTATTGCTTTTACTGTTACATTTTCAATTATTTTACTTGAATTTTTTTCAAAACTGATTCTAATTTGTTACTTTTTAACAAATTCTATAATGAAACATTTATGGTAAATTCTATAATTCAGATTCTAATTCCATAACCTAACTGACGCGGTTGTTAGGCCTAACACGATGATGGGTGAAAAAACTTTCATATTTTTTTAAAGAATACTACATATCATAACTGATTCGGTTGTTGGGCCTATCATGGTGATGTGTGAAAAAAAACCTTAATTTGTTTTAAAGAATACTCCATAACTTAACTAACACGGTTGTTAGGCCTAACACGGTGATGCGTTAAAAAACCTTTATTTAAAAAAAAAGTACTGGAAACCTAACTGACACGGCTGTTGGTCCTAACACGGTGATGCGTGATCTTTAATGTATATTATGATTGCGGGCAAAGCCGTGACGTGTAACAGCTAGTACTTTCATAAAAACGTATATAAAAATATCTCATTTTATTATCGAAGAAACAGCTGTTGTGAACATTACTTCCAGCCATTGCAAAATAAGCTTTATTTGAAAACGTGACAGTTTTGAGGTTATGAATCTATGTTAGCAAAAAATTTTAAAAATGTTGGTTCAAACACCGAATGATCCAAAATCGCTGCACAAACTTCTTACTATCAATTAAATATTTGATGTTTTCATGAATATTTCAGAAGACAAATATATGAACTACAATATTAAGAAAAAAGCGTTTACAGATCTTTCAACTATTGAAATGGATTAAGTACAGGGTTAGCGTAGCCCTTGGGAGGTACTGTTTCCAGTAATAAAAATAAGTAGGACAATGATATAGCTTATTTTCTTTGTTGAAAGGAAGTGCCCTAAGGGCAGTCTTGAGACTGATAGGACGTGTCTGTACCTAAAACAAAAGGCTTTTATAAACATATTTTTCAGCTAAAATTCGTAGTAATCAAAGAAGTTCCAACTTCACAAGTAATAAACAAATGTAACTTATTAGGGAATTTAAAGGAACAATCATAGTATGGCACATGCTTAATCGATCATAACCTATAGTGTGTTCAAAAAGTAAGGCTTTTAACAGCAGTAAAAGTGTACAAAATTGTTTCAAATTTCTTAGTGTAGGCTACTCAAATTGTAAGTGATGACGTCATCCATTTCCAATTATTCCAGATATTCCTGACCAAAGAATTAAATGCATGTACAATGTACAAGTAAGTAATCACGTGGTCCGAGCCCCAGACAGAACAACCTTGATTTTTTTCTGGCGACAAACCTTTAAGGTTATCATCGCCGAAGAACAACCTTGAACGATAAAAAGCCTACATTTTCTGTTACGGTTACTGGGAGAGTCAATGCGTCACTGAACACCGTATTCATGTCTTTGTATACCTTTACTTTTCAATTACATTTATATTTTCACAAAATAATAAATTTATGTTTCTTTACAACAATCTTATCAGCAACGTATATTTTTTTTAATTTTTAAATGTGTTCAAATAATTATTTAATCTTATCGAGTCTTTCCTAGCTTCAAACACTTTCAAAAGTTATTAATGTTCGCGGCTACAGATGTGAGTTTGTAGCTAGGAAAGGCAGAGATATGGGATCTACAAAATTACAACATTCCTAGCGGAAAAAGGTAATTAGCATACATTAAGAACTTGAATTATTTAATCAGAAGAAAGCCAAAAGTAGTTCTGTTCTGAGATATGGGTAAGCTAAATTATACATGTGTCACACCTCAACAAAATCACTTAAAAATTATCCATAGTTTGTAACAATTTTTAAAATTTTCAAAATACAAGTTTGTTTAAGCCTTTCCTTGGTTAAATCTGTTTTATTCAGTCTTCTTCAATTCTCTACCCAAACAAACAGGAGATCGATAAATCTCCTCAAAAATTCGATACAAAAGAAATTTGAAAAAAATTATAATTTTCAAATTTACTTATTAAATTTAAAAAAAATCAAATGTAATTGTTTAAAAAAAAGTGGAGTTCTTCAAAACAGTCAAACTAAACTAAAACAGTGGATTAATTAAACTAGTGTTCACTTGTTAAAATATTTATAGAAAAGAATTATACCGAGTTTGAATTGCTTCATCCGACAATATTTGCTTTGTTATCGTCAATAGAAACTATACTTTAATTCTCTTCTTTCACTGTGGTCGCAAAATAAAAAAAAATTATGTTGCCAGTTATAACTGCATCTTTAAAAATACTGACGCAAGCAAAAATTCCTGTGTTAAAAAAATCATAAATTCTTTTTGTATTCTTCTTCTTTTCTGTTAGGATTACTATCACTGTGTTCAGTATAATGATCTGTCTGCCCTAGCTTCGTCAATTCTACTTTCGTTCTACTCAAGAAATAAGCCGACTCGGTGGCCTAGTGGTTAGCGTACTAGGCTTTCACTCCGAGGACCCGGGTTCGATTCCCGGCGAGGGCTTGGCATTTTCATACGCTATAAATCATCCCATCGTCTGCATTAGCCCAAGTGTGCACAATAGTTGGACGTTAAACACAAAAAAAAAAAAAAAATAGTCGAGAAATAGAAAACTCAATGAAGGTACTACATATGGCAGACAAAAGGAAGACGTATGAACATTTTAGAGAACTTGGAAATTTTTAAATCTAAATTAAAGGGAGAAAACGTAATAAATGAACAGATATCGTCGCAAGCAGATATTACGTTTAAAAATCTAAAAATTTTCAAAAATTAACAGGAGGGACGACCGTTGAAGAGAAAGTTCGAAAGGAGCCAATCAGAAGCGAGCGAAAACGTATGATTTTGAAGAGCCAATCAGAAGCGAGCACGCAGGTTTAATGTACATGTGTTGAATAGAGGAGGGGTACGAGGTGGAGATAGAAAATTATAAATAGGACGGGTCATAATATTGGTGACCAGTATAGATATTTCTTGAAGATGGAGGTTCTCCGAAACGCGTCAACGAAAGTAGAATTGCCGAAGCTAGGGAAGGCAGATCATTATACTGAACACAGTGAAAAATCATAAATGTTTTTGAAAATTTGAATTTTCAAGACTATTTTTCTTTAATAAACCAACTTTTAACTTGTTTATTTTATAGCACCAGATTTGTAAAACGCTATGATTCTGTAAACAACCGGATAACAAATGTTTCCGTGTGACTTGAAAGTAGTTGAAAGCAAAAAACCAAACTTAATAAAGCCAATGACTGGTTTACCTGGAATATTTTTAATAAATTAAAATGTATTTAATTTAACAGTAGAACACTTTTACCGTAAAAACGGTTCTAATATGTGTTTCTACGATGCGATGTTATATACTCAAGGTACAGCTTAGGCCTATTGCACTTGCAAAGCTCTGATTAAATCCTGCAAGATCACCGCCATAGTGAACCGTTCCGCTTTATCTGTTACAATTTTGTTATTCAAATTTCACATTACATATTCATAAGCCAAGGACTCACCTAGAACTAATATTTATAGTAAACAAGTGGTCCAGGGAAACCGTTTCAATTATAAATACTGCATTATCAATCAAAGTTATCACTTAAATTCTATTGCAAATGCGTGCCTGCGTGCAGGCCTACTCAGTATGCATAATTTTAATAAAAATAAAATATGATTGAAAAAAATAAATGTTGTTATGTTCAATTTGTAAGACTTATTGCAATTCAAATGTGAAATCCAGACCGAAACAAATCGAAAAAGCGGAATGATTTTTCAAAATCCGTTAATCATATTTTGATCAATTTTTTTTAAAACGTGATTATTTATAACTAAAGTGTGTGTTCCAAGTCAATTTCTTTTATTTCAAACTTGACATATTTATCCTACTTGAGTTGAGAATCTCCACGTATGATTAATATTTAAGCAAATTCATATGAACCAGTTTTGAGAAATTAGGTCAGTTTACAATTGTTTTCGTTTGGGTAGAAAATTGATGAAGACTGAATAAATCAATTTTTTAAAAGATTTAACCAAAAAAGGCGTCAAAAAACTTGTTTTTGAAAATTTTAAATGGTTATTTTATACCTACGCGTATATGCCACATTTTAACAAAATCGGTCAATCAGTTTAGACTCCAGCAAAAACTCAAGATCGATTCGTTTCATGAACATCACTCACGTTTATATTGTAACAGCGATAAAATACATTTTTTTTAATTTTTGTTTTGTTATTTTAAGGCGAAAAGCACATTAAGGCTATTTTTTTTTATTGTGTTTAACGTCCGACTATTGTACACACTTGGGCTAATGCAGACGATGGGATGATTTATAGCGTATGAAAATGCCAAGCCCTGGCCGGGAATCGAACCCGGGTCCTCGGGGTGAAAGCCCAGTACGGTATCAACTAGGCAACCGAGGCGGATATTAAGGCTATTATAGCCTCCCTAAATGTAAGTGTGAGTGTAAAGAGTTAAAATCGCAAGTGTAGTGTTGTAAGTGTGTGTGTTAGACTCTGGTACCGCGAGGGACGTCTAAATCCTCTCAATAGGTTCAGCTAGTCTGCACCCCCTGCGGGGCAATTTTTTACTAATTTGTATTCAAATACAATTAACAAAAAACATAAAATTTTGCAAATTATTTTTACAAAAAAATTTAAAATTTTCATTATAATTTGTAATCAAATATTTCTCACTCTCGTGCAAAACTAAACTAATTAATCTGGTTTTAGTCAGTCTGTAAAAGGAAGTGAACAAAATTTTAAAGGCAAGTTTTTAAATCGTAGTTTGAAAGGAAGTCGTATCTAGAAGTGAAGCGAATACAATTAGAGCACGCGCAGAGCAGAGTTCCGTCTGTCATGGTTGGAAAGTTATCGAGAATTTGACAAGCTGTTTTATTATCTTTTAAAGCATTTTTAAAATATTCTTTTTTTTGGTAATAAATATTATTCAGATAGATATTATTATTAAATAAATATTATTTATTGCGACTATTATAAAATATTCGTCAGTTCTCAGTGTAATGAAAAAACGAAGAATTTCCCACTTCTTTCACATATTAAGAATGCCGGAGGACAGAATCCTGAGGCAACTGGTAATGAGAAACATCGACAGGAAAACACATGGAATATACATCACACAAGTCCTCAGAGACCTCAGTGAAATAGGACTGAAAATGGATGATGCAACAGACAAATGTAAAATAACACGCATTCTTAAGACTAATAAATTTAAAGTGGATAAACCGAAGAGACACAAGAAGGTAGTGATCACAGATACCGTCAGGAAGCAACGATCTGATCGAATGAGGAATTATTGGAGAAAAAAAATTACAGCCCAATGTTAGAAAGAACTGAAATTTACACTAAAGTGATCCCATGATATATATAGCGTCAGTGATTATCATTATCTCATGTAACTTACAAAAAGTAGTAATTAGTATTTCTTTTTACACAAAGAATGTTTTACTTAAACATTTCCTTACTCCTTTTCCCTTACTGTTTAGTTCCAGAATAAATACTAATAGAAGAATACGGCTTGATGGTCCAAGTAACTAAAGCGCCTTTGAAATGCGTACTAAGGTTACTCCCTTTACTTTGCCCTTACCTCGTCCTCATTAGTTTCACCAGCTTAAAGTACAGGCGTTAAGCAAAAATTAAAAGAAAACATCACTTCATTTTAATCTATGCATCCAGTTATTTTTGTAACACGTATATAAGAATAAAAATTGAATTATATTTTGATTTAATATTCATTTTAATTAAGATTTATTACGAAACATTTCCAAAGAATTTAAAGCATTATTTTTTAATTATTTGATTAACCTAATTTAATGTAATTTACAATTACAAAAAAATTAAAAATCCATTTGTGACTTTATTTCTCGTTCATTATTTCCCCAGAAATGCTAGTCTGTTAGTTAGTTCCTAAGCCTTATATAATTGGCTGCATCATTAAACTTTCTCAAGGGCTTACAAGCCTGTTGCTCTGCTAAATTCCCTTACTAAATCCACTCAATAAGCATTTCGACTTTTTATTGGTAAGGAATTATCTGTTCACGATTTTCAATGAAATCTAAATTGTTATGAGAACGTAAGGCAGGACTATTTGACTTGGCTGACATTTTTTATGGGTAAAATAGAGACAAAAGCTTCTTGAAACTCGTACAAGATAAGGCAGGACTATCTGACTTGGCTGACATTTTTTTATGGGTAAAAAAGAGACAAAAGCTTCTTGAAACTCGTACAAGATAAGGCAGGACTATCTGACTTGGCTTTCAGTTTTTTTATAGGTAAAAAAGAGACAAAAGCTTCTTGAAACTCGTAGAAGATAAGGCAGGACTATTTGACTAGGCTGACAGTTTTTATGGGTAAAAAAGAGACAAAAGCTTATTGAAAATCGTAGGAGATAGACAGAACTATTTGACTCGGCTGAAAGTTTTTATGGGTCAAAAAGAGACAAAAGCTTCTTGAAACTCGTAGAATATAAGGAAGGGCTATTTGACTTGGCTGACAGTGTTTATGGGTAAAAAAGAGACAAAAGTTTCTTGAAACTCGTAGAATATAATAAAGGACTCTTTGACTTGACTGACAGTTTTTTATCGGTAAAAAAGAGACAAAAGTTCTTGAAACTAGTAGAAGATAAGGCAGGACTTTTTAACTTGGCTGACATTTTTTTATGGGTAAAAAACATACAAAAGCTTCTTGAAACTCGTAGAAGATAAGGCAGGATTATTTGACTTGGCTGACACTTTTTTATGGGTAAACAAAAAGACAAAAGCTTCTTGAAACTCGTAGAAGATAAGACAGGACTATTTGACTTGGCTGACAGTTTTTTTATAGGTAAAAAGTAGACAAAAGCTTCTTGAAACTCGTAGAAGATAAGGCTGGACTATTTGACTTGGCTGGCACTTCTTTATGGGTAAAAAAGAGAGAAAAGCTTCTTGAAACTCGTAGAAGATAAGGCAGAACTATTTGACTTGGCTGACATTTTTTTATGGGTAAAAAAGAGACAAAAACTTATTGAAACTCGAAGAAGATAAGGCAGAACTATTTGACTTGGCTGACAGTGTTCATGGGTAAAAAAAAGACAAAAGCTTCTTGAAATTCGTAGAAGATAAAGCAGGACTATTTGACTTGGCTGGCACTTCTTTATGGGTAAAAAAAGACAAAAACTTATTGAAACTCGAAGAAGATAAGGCAGAACTATTTGACTTGGCTGACAGTGTTTATGGGTAAAAAAAAGACAAAAGCTTCTTGAAATTCGTAGAAGATAAAGCAGGACTATTTGACTTGGCTGGCACTTCTTTATGGGTAAAAAAAGACAAAAGCTTCTTGAAACTCGTAGAAGATAAGGCAGAACTATTTGACTTGGCTGGCACTTCTTTATGGGTAAAAAAGAGAGAAAAGCTTCTTGAAACTCGTAGAAGATAAGGCAGAACTATTTGACTTGGCTGACATTTTTTTATGGGTAAAAAAGAGACAAAAACTTATTGAAACTCGAAGAAGATAAGGCAGAACTATTTGACTTGGCTGACAGTGTTCATGGGTAAAAAAAAGACAAAAGCTTCTTGAAATTCGTAGAAGATAAAGCAGGACTATTTGACTTGGCTGGCACTTCTTTATGGGTAAAAAAAGACAAAAACTTATTGAAACTCGAAGAAGATAAGGCAGAACTATTTGACTTGGCTGACAGTGTTTATGGGTAAAAAAAAGACAAAAGCTTCTTGAAATTCGTAGAAGATAAAGCAGGACTATTTGACTTGGCTGGCACTTCTTTATGGGTAAAAAAAGACAAAAGCTTATTGAAACTCGTAGAAGATAAGGCAGGACTATTTGACTGTCTTACATTTTTTTATATGTAGAGAGAGACAGAAGCTTCTCGAGACTTGGAGCAGATAAGTCAGGTATATTTGACTTCTCTAAATTTTTTTTATTTGTAAAAAGAGACAAAAGCTTCTTGAGACTAGGAACAGGTAAGTTAAGCTATTTGACTTAAAAAGTCACTTTTTCTATTTACGGAAGCTTCTTCTGATCTGGTGGAGCTTTGATCTATCTTAGTCGCTCCTTCTTTGTAGAGTCGATTTTTTATTACAAAATATTTTAAAAAAGCACACATTAGCTCTGCAGCCTGTTAAATAATTTTCATGTTTTTGACGTTATTTTAAACACACTTTTCTCTTCTAAAGCGTAAAATGTATTCAATTTTAATTATATCCTTGAATTTTAATAATTACTTTAAGGGCAGTATAGTTGTGTGGAACATTTTAAATTTGTTAAATTGTTTTGTTTTTTGAAAAAAAACGTCTATGGCGCAATTTGTTGTATTTTTATTTTTATAATTATTTTATATTCATTTCAGGACCAAAAAAGTTTTGAAAAGCAAGTTCCAAGCAATATCTTTAACGGTTTAGGATATTTTGACTCCATTTTTTTTCAAATACAAGAGGTGACGGAAGCAATTCAATGTGAGCGTGTTTTACGTTTTTTAACATTTTCTGTGAATAATTTGGTTGACCTCTTAAATCATGCAGAGATTATCGTTCGATTCATTCTAAAAAAAATTAGGCGGAATGCTAAAAAATCAGTTTTGATTAAAAATCAACGTTTTTAACCTGGAAATTATGATTTTATATCTGTATATCTGGTCAAATCTTGGGTGTGACAAATGCAACCTTATATGGAAATAGAATGACAGGGTTGACGGAAAGATTGGAAGGCTGTATGGTAGGAACATCTGTGCAGGGACCCTGAGAAAAGGGCAAATCAGAAAAACCATATTCGTGGGAATATTCTTCAGGATTTGTAAATATATTCACCTCTAGTTATCTGTGAAGTTTATGAAATGAATAGCGATATCATTTATAATTACAGGCTACCTCTTCAATGTTTATATTTTCGGAATTGAGAAACGAGATTTCGTACTACGTAAGCTAGATTGCTGCCAAATTTCGTGTTCATACATCTAACACGATTAGTGTATCGTTTTAATCGTTAGTATTTCCACTGCGTCCTCCATCGTCTGACTGAAAAGTGAACTGCTTACCTTCAGGTTTGTGTTGGACACGCTTATCTCCTTTCCCCATCATTCGACAGAACACTACATCTAAAACTATTCCGAGTGACCTCTAGGCAAGAGAACCTAAAAAAAGAAAAGAATCATTGTTAATATACACAAACAATAAGTTAATAATATTAAATATTACGTAGAAAAAAACAAAAAAAAGTATTCTCTGTCCACTAAAAAATAAGAATTTCTATTAGGTACAGCAGCCATCAAAGTAAAACCTAGACCCGGGAGAGTAAAACAAAACCCATACTGTTTGCATATTGCAGCACTAATCGTATTGTGTACTCTAACAACACAATAGTTCAGTTTTAAGTATTGTTACAATTAACTCATTGTTGGCTAATCATTAAACTTTCTTAAGGAATTACAAACCTGTTGCTTTGCAAAATTCCCATACTAAATCCACTCAATAAGCATTTTGACTTTGTATTGGTAAAGAATTAACTATTCACGATTCTCAATGAAATATAAATTGTTATGAGAACATAAGTCAGGACTATTTGACTTGGCTGACAGTTTTTTTATGTGTGAAAAGGGACAAAAGCTTCTTGAAACTCTAGAACATAAGGTAGAACTATTTGACTTGGCTGACAGTTTTTTTATGTGTGAAAAGGGACAAAAGCTTCTTGAAACTCTAGAACATAAGGTAGAACTATTTGACTTGGCTGACAGTTTTTTTATGTGTGAAAAGGGACAAAAGCTTCTTGAAACTCTAGAACATAAGGTAGAACTATTTGACTTGCCTGACAGTTTTTTTTATGGGTGAAAAGGGACAAAAGCTTCTTGAAACTCTAGAACATATGGTAGAACTATTTGACTTGGCTGACAGTTTTTTTATGTGTGAAAAGAGACAAAAGCTTCTTGAAACTCTAGAACATAAGGTAGAACTATTTGACTTGCCTGACAGTTTTTTTATGGGTGAAAAGGGACAAAAGCTTCTTGAAACTTGTGGAAGATTTTGTTGTTGATACTATTTATTTTAATTATTTAATATCATTTTTCATTAAAACATTGTTTAATATTTATTAAGCGTCCAATATTAATATTTATTTAAATATTAATATTTATCAATATAAATAATAATATTTATTAGCGTCCAATTAATTACACAGTGCTATCAGGAACAAATAATTTAATTATAAGGAATATGTACATTTCAACCAACGAGACAATAATTTAGTTACTAATATCGTAAGCCTGCGTATTAGCATATGTTTCTAATAATACAAAATTGACATTAAATAAAAAAATCTATTTAGGCTATACAGTAACAATTTTATAGTTCATTTGATAATTTAATACTTTGTAAGTAAAAAGAAAACAACTTTTGACTCCTTTTGATAATTAAGTCCTACATATTTTTACAAAGTTTTGAACAAGTATGTTAACAATTGGAAAAGAGAAACAACATTACCGTAACATAAATACAAAAACTACTCAAAAATAATTAGGTACAAGAAAAACTGCTAAACTATTTTATTTTCCTTAGCTCAAAAGAACAAAAAGGTGGCAGTGGCATGACTGCCGACAGAAGTGACTTCTTATCACGGATTATGGCTACATAGTTTACACCACAAAATAAAATTTATAGTCGATTTTCAAAATCATGAGTACGTTCATTTCAGTTTAATATATTTCTAAATACAATATTATATGATTTTATGCTTTTTGCCAAGACATAGATTTTTGCTACTCGATACTAGAATAGGCTATAAATGACCATGGGAGAAGCACGGAGTCCCAAATGTATTCCTGCTACTCTTAATATCTGACCCTGTGACTTATTAATTGTCATTGCAAATGCCAACTTCAATGGAAACTGCAATATTTTTAATTTGGAAAGGCAGGTTATTTGGAATTATAAGATTGCTTCAATTAATATCATTGCAAATGTAAGCTTATAAACAATAATTTTATAATAAATAATAACAGGGGTTCAGATTTTTAAAACGGAAATACATTTATGTCCATCTCAGGTACCTAAACAATGTTCAATTTAAATTTCATCTCAATCGGTCCAGTAGTTAATGTGTGATTGAATAACAAACAAAAACACACACATAAATTTTCAAATTTAAAATATTATATTGAGAAGTATAAAATATTATTAAAACGTCAGTGTTCTAGCCTACAGTTAACACATATCACAAAACTGAATACTAAATAATTCAGTTGCACTGGACATTATACTAATGCAGTAGTATAATGGCATTTAAATATTTATTATTCACACCGATATATAATAACGTATAAAACATCACTGTTACAGTTAACACTTGTTATAAAACTAAATACTAAATAAAGTTGGACTGGGTAAGTAGTATAATGGCGTTTAAAAATAATTTAATATTTATTAATCACACCTACCAAAATACAATAAACGTATAAAACGTCACTGTTACACAGTTAACACTTGACACAAAACTAAATAATTAAGTTGGACTGGGTAAGTAATATAATGGCGCGAACATACAAGTTTTCACTTCAAAAATACATTTTAAAACAAAAATATATATAAGAGCGTGATGCGTGACTTTTTGAAAGTCGACTCTGATAGAATAACGTTTTTGGTGTTTCTTTTTTACGTGTGCTCGCCTCAGATAAAAAGAAACGAAATTTCACAAATAATTTTTCTGAATTTTTAAATTTTCATTAATTTATATTCAATGTCTTAAGTTTATATTCAAGTTTTGAATAATTAATTTCAAAATTACTTTAATTGCACACATTAAATTTAATCATACGACATGTTAACTTTCACAGTGGGTAATATTTTTCGTTAGGTTTAGTTGTCCCCTAAGCCTCACTCTGTCTGACAATATTTTAATGAAAAATACCTCCGTTCCCCCCCCCATGTCTCTTTGTGAGTAAGAAAAGTCGAGAGAAACAGAATTACGTAATACATTCCTATGTATTTGCCTTCAAATATTTTGTAGAAAAGCATTTAACTTAAATCTAATTAATTGTATTGGACTGCTTGTTAGAGTAACGCCCAGTTGGGCCCTAGAAGACAGAAAGTTTTAGCTTTACTATGCCTAAAATGTTTAGTTTTCAGTCTGTGTTCACCCAAAAACTTTAACACCAAATATAATAAAACTAAAACTTTTTAGTTTAAAATTTAATATTCCAGATTGGATAAGATCTGAATTGTTTATCCGTATTTAAAATTCTTATATTTTATACTTTCAAAAAGCTAATACTAACAGTCATTATGTTTTTAAAAACAGATGAAAAGAGACGTTTCGGCGAAACATTAACGATTTCAAATACTTTCCGGAATTTTAATGATACATGGATTTCCTAAACCTCTAACGCTCTTTGGAGACCTGAAAACGAAAAGTCCATCAATAACCCAAAATCGATTAATTTCTATAACATACTTATTACATTAAAACATTAATGTAGTATTAATTTAATTACTAACAACGATGTTGTTCTGTTTTATTAGCGACAATATCGATCCAGTTGAATATAAAATTATAAATTAAAAAATATACTTTTTTAGAAATGTAAGTAGTCAAAGCAAATTTCTTATATATCTGTAAACTATTCTGTAAGTTATGATTTTGAAGTCAGACAGAGTCATAATGATTGCAGTATGAAGTCATGATTGTAGTATGAAGTCATGATTGCAGAATAAAGTCATAATGATTGCAGTATGAAGTCATGATTGCAGTATGAAGTCGTGATTGCAGTATGAAGTCATAATGATGGCAGTATGAAGTCATAATGATTGCAGTATAAAGTGTTAATGATTACAGTATGAAGTAATAATGATTTCAGTATGAAGTAATAATGATTGCAGTATAAAGTGTTAATGAGTGAAGTATGAAGTAATAATGATTGCAGTATAAAGTCATAATGATTGCAATATGAAGTCATGATTGCAGTATGAAGTCGTGATTGCAGTATGAAGTAATAATGATGGCAGTATGAAGTCATAATGATTGCAGTATAAAGTGTTAATGATTACAGTATGAAGTAATAATGATTTCAGTATGAAGTAATAATGATTGCAGTATAAAGTCATAATGATTGCAGTATGAAGTCATAATGATTGCAGTATGAAGTCATAATGATTACAGTATGAAGTCATAATTTTTGCAGTATGAAGTCAAGATTGCAGTATGAAGTCATAATTATTTCAGTATGAAGTCATAATGATTGCAGTATAAAGTGTTAAATATTGCAGTATGAAGTCATAATGATTGCAGTATGAAGTCATAATGATTGCAGTATAAGGTGTTAATGATTACAGTATGAAGTAATAATGATTTCAGTATGAAGTAATAATGATTGCAGTATGAAGTCATAATTATTGCAGTATGAAGTCATAATGATTGCAGTATGAAGTCATAATGATTGAAGTATGAAGTAATAATGATTGCAGTATAAAGTCATAATGATTGCAGTATGAAGTCATAACGATTGCAGTATGAAGTCATAATGATTACAGTATGAAGTCATAATGATTGCAGTATAAGGTGTTAATGATTACAGTATGAAGTAATAATGATTTCAGTATGAAGTAATATATATTGCAGTATGAAGTCATAATTATTGCAGTATGAAGTCATAATGATTGCAGTATGAAGTCATAATGATTGCAGTATGAAGTAATAATGATTGCAGTATAAAGTCATAATGATTGCAGTATAAAGTGTTAATGATTTCAGTATGAAGTCATAATGATTGCAGTATGAAGGTGAAATCAGATTTTTAAAATGTTGTAAGAGTAAAAACATAATATTAGTAATTAGCTTCCATCACGTCATAAAAACAGCTGTGTGTGACAATTATTTCTATTTTGAAATAAAAATGAAGCAACAAAATAATTAATTGTACAAAGTTATTATTCAGTTGTTTGGAAACATTTCGAAAAATAGTATTTCCAGCTTTGTTTATTGTTAATATTAAAAGCGTTCTTAGATTTGTTATTTACATTGATATTTTTTTTAAGTACCGCTTATTAATCACTTGAGCTTTATTAAATATAAATCAATGAGATATCGTAATTTAGCGTAATTTCATTTAAAGTTTCTTACTTTTGCTTGAACAAAGACAGAATACACAAACGTGCGGAGTTTAAATTAAGCCAAGTTTTAAAGAAGTTACGCATGAAAGAGAAGCCTAGGCGTATCCGTTTCATTTTTCCGATTTATAAAGTCTTGTTTAGACTTATGCCATCTCTGAACAGAAGTCCATTTCAAACAAAACCGTTCTGTATTATACAAGCAAAGAAAACACAATATGCTTGTCATTTAATTAAAAACGTTGTTACCTTTGTTTTTATATGAGCGCTATTTGAACGTAAGGTTTCAAAAAAAATATGTTTTTATTTTATTGAAGTGACTAATTCTTATGGCGGGGTATTGATGTATGTTTTGCACGGGAAAAAATTCAGTTTGCCGTAACGCATCACGCTCTTACAAATATGTTTGTTTTAAAATGTATTTTTGAAGTGAAAACTTGTATGTTCGCGCCATTATATTACTTACCCAGTCCAATTTAATTATTTAGTTTTGTCTCAAGTGTTACCTGTGTAACAGTGACGTTTTATACGTTTATTGTATATTGGTATGTGTGAATAATAAATATTTAAATTATTTTTAAACGCCATTATACCCAGTCCAACTTTATTTAGTATTTAGTTTTTTGACAAGTATTAACTGTGTAACAGTGATTTTTTTACGCTATTATATATTGGTAGGTGTGAATAATAAATATTTAAATGCCATTATACTACTTATCCAGTGCAATTGACTTATTTAGTATTCAGTTTTGTGATATGTGTTAACTGTAGGCTACAACAGTGACGTTTTAATAATATTTTATACTTCTTAATTTAATATTTTAAATTTGAAAGTTTATATGTGTGTTTTTGTTTGTTATTCAATCACATATGAACTACTGGACCGATTGAGATGAAATTTAAAGTGAACATGGTTTAAGTACCTGATGTATTCCCGTTTTAAAAATCTGAATCCCTGTTATTATTTATTATAACATTATTGTTTATAAGCTTAAATTTGCAATGATTTTAATTGAAACAATTTTATAATTCCAAAACAACCTACCTTTCCAAATTAAAATATTGCAGTTTCCACTGAAGTTGGCATTTACAATGACAATTAATAAGTCACAGGGTCAGATATTAAGAGTAGCAGGAATACATTTGGGACTCCGTGCTTCTCACATGGTCAGTTATAGCCTATTCTAGTGTCGAATATCAAAAATCTACTTCTTGGCAAAAACCATAAAATCATATAATATTGTATTTAGAAATATATTAAACTGAAATGGACGTACTCATGATTTTGAAAATCGACTATAAATTTTATTTTGTGGTGTAAAATATACAGCCATAACTCGTGATAAGAAGTAGTCACTTCTGTCGGCAGTCATGCCACTGCCACCTTTTTTTCTATAGTGATTTTTTTACTTACTTTTTATTGAATAATTACGATTAATGTAAACATGTATATACCTATAACAGAATCGTAATATTAAGAGGCAAAATGGAAACAATTTTATAATTCCAAAACAACCTACCTTTCCAAATTAAAATATTGCAGTTTCCACTGAAGTTGGCATTTACAATGACAATTAATAAGTCACAGGGTCAGATATTAAGAGTAGCAGGAATACATTTGGGACTCCGTGCTTCTCCCGTGGTCAGTTATAGCCTATTCTAGTGTCGAGTAGCAAAAATCTATGTCTTGGCAAAAAACCAGAAAATCATATAATATTGTATTTAGAAATATATTAAACTGAAATGGACGTACTCATGATTTTGAAAATCGACTATAAATTTTATTTTGTGGTGTAAAATATATAGCCATAACCCGTGATAAGAAGTAGTCACTTCTGTCGGCAGTCATGCGACTGCCACTTTTTTTAAGTGTAAACCATTAAAAAGTGTTTTTTAACTCACCCCTTTTTCTTACCCTTTTTAAAATTCTGATCTCACCATCATAAACAGCATGCAATATTAGCATTTTAAATTTTCAAATTGCATCAAAATGAACCTTGACCGCGTCAAACTTAATTTCTTAATTTCTAAAAAGTTTTGAAAATTATAATTTATATAGCTTTTTACGTTGAATACGGAGATGAAATCATATTTTCATTAACACTAATATGATTCCTTAGACTTGGTTCATAACACTTGGTTCCTTATGACCAACTGGATTCTAAATCTTCGTAACGATTTAGTGACAGATTTTCATTTGTGTTTTCGAATCAAAAACGGCATAGTCAAGCTATTGTTCGCCCTTAACAATAATATTGTATTCTTTGTTTTCAATCACCCGAACATACGAGGTTATCCATGGTAAAGTTCCAATTACAAAAATTCTAGGGTAAAACTTATCATTAAATACAATTTTTTTCTTTTCCATAAGACATCATTCATTGTCTTACGTTATGACGCTATTGTTGCAATATCAACATTGCAGTGTTTAACATCACGTAAACGAAAAATATCTTTAAACGAAAATTTTATTTGCAAACGTAGGCTACACTTTCACAGACAGTTAAATTTGTAACTTGTAAAATCCATTCATACTACTTGAAATAAGGGGTAATCATTCCCACATTTGCAGATGACACTGCTATAATGGCCTCCAGTAATGATCCTCAGACAGCTTCTCAAACATTGCAACATAGTTTGAAACTAGTTCAACTTTAGATGGAAAATGGCGTATAAAAGTTAATGAAGCTAAATGTCAACATATAACCTTCACATTAAGGAAGCATACATGTCCTAAATAAACTGATACCGCAGACCTCAGAAGTGAAGTACCTGGGAATTCATTTGGACAGACGTCTGAATTGGCAGAAACATATTTTTACTAAGCGTAAACAACTTGGTATTAAACTCAGAAATATGTACTGGCTGATTGGGCACAAATCAAAACTTCCAACCAATAACAAAATATTACTATATAAGACAATACTGAAACCAATATGGACGTATGGGATACAACTATGGTGTTCTGCTTGCAAATCAATTGCAATTTTACAACGCTTCCAATCTAAGATACTACGTTTAATCTTAACAGCCCCAAAAATAATCCACAAGCAACACAATATTCCGACCGTCACAGAAGAAATTGAAACTTATAATTACAGACATCGAATGTTAGCCCATCCAAATGTTTTGACTGAAAATTTAATGACGAGATCGACAACACGAAGACTCAAGAGGAGAATACCTAGCGACCTGCCTGACAATTAACAGCTGAAATAACAGATATAACATTATGTAGCAATATTTTATTATTGTTATTTGTATGTATCAATGGGTAAATGCTTTCATGTCATTATTTTAGCCATACAATTTACTTAGTGTCCTGTAGACAGATTGTAAATACTAATAAAAATTTTTTTTTTTAATTCTTGAAATTACGCAAATTTAAATAATAAATATTTCATCTTAGCATTTTTTTGAAAATCTAAAAAGTTAGAAATGTATGATTTTGGATGGTCACAACTATAAAAAGGAGATGCGGGGTTTGCTGGGTATCGAAATTTTCTGTTTTTTTCCAAAATAAAGTTCGATTTTCACGCGCCAAAATGTTATTTAATGTCACACCTTTTGGAAATTAGTCTTCACCAATTCAGGGAACAGTCGAGTACCGCAATTATAATAAAATCAGCTGTTTTTTTAAATAAGGTAATTAACCAAATAAACAAATGTTTTTATCGCAAAAAAAAATCATCATGCTGATCTTATTTCAAATCGAAGAAATTATTTAACTTGTTTTTCTTCAAATCCTGTTAGACTTTTTACAGGCTATTGTAGTTCTAAAATTATAATCAGTCGTGTTTAGTATTTCACTGTCTCAGATATTCTTCCATCCGCCCAGTGTGCGTGATAAAACCACATAAATAAGCCGAGCATTGAAATTGCGTGTAATAAAGGATTTATTAGTCTGGCACTTTCACGAGATTGGGCCTGGAGACGTTCTCAGACCTGCCTCCAATGTAACAGTTAATGCAACCAACATTGTTACTGAACATTCACAATGAATGTGAACTAGTTATTTGTGATATCAAAGAAAGTGAATGAAAGAGTGATTGAGTACAACACAGATAACACTATTATTGTGTAATACTCATAATAACATAATAAATAAATATTGCAGCAATGTTACAATATCTGTTATATACAATACTTTTTATTTATTTTTTTTCTGTCAAGAAATCTCAATATTTTCATTGTTTTCAGCAGAAAAATAGCTCCTGTTACCCATCATTGTGCATTTTCAATAACGTTACCGGTTTTCAAGAAACTTAGCGTTAGGCGCCATTTTAAAATAGCAAAAAATATATTGTTTGTGTAGTTGCCAACCTAAATCTTTATATCTAAGAGAAGTCCTGACTGACTGACTGATTCATAATCAACGCAGAGCCAAAACTATTTTAGCTAGAGACTTGCAATTTTCAGGGTACATTTATGTTACCATGTAGGCGTGCACTAAGAAAGGATTTTGCAAAAATTTGATTTTAACGCCATTAAACTACTTACCCGGTCCAAATTTAATAATCAACGTACAGCCGAGACTATTATAGCTAGAGACTTGAAATTTTCAGGGTACCTTCTTACAACAATGTCAAGGTGCACTAAGAAAGTATTTTGCAAAAAATTGATTTTAACGCCATTAAGCTACTTACCCAGTTCAAATTTAATAATCATCGTACAGCCAAAACTATTTTAGCTAGAGACTTGCAATTTTCAGGGTACATTTATGTTACCATACAGGCATGCACTAAGAAAGGATTTTGCAAAAATTTGATTTTAACGCCATTAAACTACTTACCCAGTCTAAATTTAATAATCAACGTACAGCCAAGACTATTACAAATAGAGACGAAATTTTCAGGATACCTTCTTACAACAATGTTGAGGTGCACTAAGAAAGTATTTCGCAAAAATTTGATTTTAACGCCATTAAGCTACTTACCTAGTCCAAATTTAACAATCAACGTACAGCCAATAATATTACAGCTACAGACTTGACATTTTCAGGGTACATTTATGTTACCATATAGGCCTGCACTAAGAACAGATTTTGCAAAAATTTGATTTTAACGCCATTAAAATACTTACCCAGTCCAACTTTAATAATAATTAACGTATAGCCGAGACTATAATAGCTAAAGATTTGAAATTTTCAAGGTTACCACCACATGTAGGGGTGTACTGAAAATGATTTTCCAGTATTCAACCCCTAAAGAGGTAAAAATGAAGTACAAAAGTTTTTATTGGAAAAAATATATTTTTAAAACGTAACATAGTTACTCTTAAATATAAGTAATGAATTAAATGTTTTACCATTTCCAAAAACCCATCTCCTAAAGAGATTGAAAGGGGGTAAAATGTAAAAAAGGGGTTTTTTGCATTGAAAAAATATTTGTTTTGGATCGTATATTCTAGAAATATGCTATGAAACAGAAATAATGAAACACATTTTTCAACATTTTTCCGAATTCATTCCCTAAAGGAATAAAAATGTAAAAAAGAGGTATAATTGGAGAAAAAGAGTGTTTTCATTGCAGAAAAATATGTTTTATCAAATTTTCTTAAAAGTAAACAAAATATTCTAAAACACAAATTATGATACACATCATTCAGCATTTCCCCCCCAAATTCAGTCCCTAAAAGGACAAAAATATAGAATATGTATAAATGTTTGTATTGACAAAAATATTCTTGATCAGATTTTCTTAAATTCGAATGGAACACGTTTGAAGACAATAAAACAACATATTCAGGTTATAATATTTTTTTATATTCATTGTAAAATATTCACGAGTTTAGATGATCACGCTTTTATTAATACATTTTTTTATGTTTCTGAATTATTACATCACTGAAACAGTTTAAGTTTCGTGGGCGAAGCCGCGACGGGTAATGCTAGTGTACTATAATGTATGTGTTAGTAGTGACATTCATACTAAATTTCAAGACAGTACTTCAAAATGTTTTTCAAATTAATTTTTTTAACACAAAATGGCGAAACTAGCGTATAGGGAATTAGATAGAAAAATTGAGGATTATTTAAACATGGTCATAATAATAGGCTATCCATAATAGAACATTTTAATATATCATTTTGGTTTTTTACGATAAAAATACAAAAATTAACCCTCAGCTGTAAAATTTATTACATTTCTTAAATTAAAAAAAAATTGATTTCGCCATTAATCACTGTTAAAATCTGCATAAACTATTACGCTACTGAACTTTAATTTATCTTATTAGGCTGCTTTAAAGTTTTTTAATGTAATTTAAAATGAATATTTATGTAAATTTTAAAGCTACGTTTTTTTCAAATATTTATATTAACCTAAAGTAAATATGTTTTTTTTAAATCGGTTACTCCTGCAATTTTTTTAACGGTTTTATATATATATATAGCCGCCTTGGTGGCCAAGTTGATAGCGTACTGGGCTTTCACCCCGAGGACTTGGGTTCGATTCCCGGCCAGGGCTTGGCATTTTCACACGCTATAAATCATCCCATCGTCTGCATTAGCACAAGTGTGCACAATAGTCGGACGTTAAAAAAAAAAAAAAAAAAATTAACGGTTGACCGGTATTTTAGGGTTACGAACTTGCAGATATTACCAACATCAATTTTTGTAATAAATATAATCGAATGCTAGAGTGCTCCAAACATGTTCGTACGTTTCAAGACACCAGTCTTACATAATGTTGTTTTCCACTGGAAGTTCTGTAAATACGCAGAATATTAAAAACGAAATTCACCAGATTAGAGGATAATTTTCCTACGTGATATTGAAAATGACTGCCTCTGAAACTCGATCCCTGGCAAGAAGCCAACAACTGTTGCTGTATAGTGTTGCCTCTTAGGAAGATTCATTTTGAAATCAACAAGCATTTTTCTCTTCGTGATCGTTTTATATAATATTTTTGGGTGCAATGTTCAGCAACAAAAGTTATTTTTGTGGTTTTGAAATTTGTGTTTGCCGTCTTAAAATGAAGTTAATTCTTATTTCTCACTGTACCAAGTATAAACAAATTTAGTGACCGTTAAAACAATCTATCTTGATTGAAATGTAGTCGGTTACATTAACTCTATTTATTTCTTCTACCTGAGGCCTTTGTGGTTCTAAACAACAGTAAAGCAAGTAATAGATATGTATACAATTCAAAATTTTAGAAAATGAAGTTGGGTCCTGAAGCTGCTGAAACAAAACGTATGGATCGCTAAAGAAGTTCAGGAGCTATTGAAAAAAAATCGGAATAATTTCTCAACATAGTTTCAACAGTTTTTGACCAAATTTTATTTTTTTTAATACAGTGCAGAAATAAACTGAATAAAATCAAATATGTCCTTAAAATTATTGCGATGAAATTTGCAAGTACGTATTCTCATATCGCGGGATGTTCTAAAAAAGGGGTTTTAAAGCTATTTTTTGTCAAAAAAAATTATAAAAAATCGGTCGTAACGATTTTGATCACATATGTGTTCAAACAAAATGGCTTGAATACATCATATGAATGGATCACTCAAGAGAATAAAAACTGAAAAATCCGTTTAGTTTTGCCAAACTGATTCATCTGATTTGCCCAAATTTTTGTTGACGTAAAGGCTCATAACAGAAGTCATTGTTGCGAATTTAAAATTAAAAGAGAAGCAAACCCTGTCCGCCTTCTGATTTCTTCTATTTTTCTATTTACTTACTAATAGTAATTTTATTTATTTCAAACTAGCTGCCTCAGTGGCCTAGTTAGGCTTTCACCCCGAGGACCCGAGTTCAATTCCCGGCCAGGGCTTGGCATTTTCATACGCTATAAATCATCCCATCGTGTGCATTAGCCCAAGTGTGCACAATAGTCGGACGTTAAAAAAAATTTCAAATCTGGTATAGTAGCTTAAATTTTGTAAAATTAATTATATTTCTCTTTTTTCATTTCGACGGTAGCTTTGTAACCGATTTTTGAGGGAAAATAATTGAATATGTAAGTTACTTCAAGTACGAATAACCCTACTCGTAGTTTGAGGGTGGTCCAGTGACACACGTAATCCCTGAGGACAGAAACGGCAGTGACGTTTTCTTTTATATCTAAATCAGTTTTAGTTATTTTTAGTCAAATTAAAGAAAATATAACTGTTGGTTAAAACAATCAAGGAAGAACGCATCGCGTAATTAATTTCATTTTTACAAGTTTAAACGTGAGCCTTATTTTATGTTACTGTTAAACATAAAATATAATACTGTAAACCTGTTAAAATATAATTTAAAAATACTAATTGTACATAAATATCTAAACTTTGTTACCAACATAATTAGAGGAGTAAGAATAACATAGCATAAAAAAAAATTAACTCTCCGTGTTTGAGTTTGTGAGATTTTGCGAGTGTATTTGTGCATATTACCATGTGTGGTGTCAAATTTTGTTCTATAGGCCCTAATAATCTATATTCAAAACAGTTATTAACAGAAAGATAATTATTATTTTAAGTAGTTTACTTTCCAGCTATCAGTAACAATATTTAACAATGTTCCATTCTACGCTCGTAATTATAATATACCTCTTATTAAGTATTTTAGCAGCTTCCATAGTTATAGGTTACGTAATTTAATATTTAACACTGCTCCATTCTAATATAATATAACTCTTATCAAGTACTTTAGCAGCTTCCGTAGTTATAGGTTACGTAATTTAATATTTAACAGTGATCCATTCTAATATAATATACCTCTTATCAAGTATTTTAGCAGCTTCCGTAGTTATAAGTTACGTAATTTAATATTTAACACTGCTCCATTCTAATATAATATAACTCTTATCAAGTATTTTAGCAGCTTCCATATTTATAGGTTATGTAATTTAATATTTAACAGTGATCCATTCTAATATAATATACCTCTTATCAAGTATTTTAGCAGCTTCCATAGTTATAGGTTACGTAATTTAATATTTAACAGTGATCCATTCTAATATAATATACCTCTTATCAAGTATTTTAGCAGCTTCCGTAGTTATAAGTTACGTAATTTAATATTTAACAGTGATCCATTCTAATATAATATACCTCTTATCAAGTATTTTAGCAGCTTCCATATTTATAGGTTATGTAATTTAATATTTAACAGTGATCCATTCTAATATAATATACCTCTTATCAAGTATTTTAGCAGCTTCCATAGTTATAGGTTACGTAATTTAATATTTAACAGTGATCCATTCTAATATAATATACCTCTTATCAAGTATTTTAGCAGCTTCCGTAGTTATAAGTTACGTAATTTAATATTTAACAGTGATCCATTCTAATATAATATACCTCTTATCAAGTATTTTAGCAGCTTCCATAATTATAGGTTACGTAATTTAATATTTAACAGTGATCCATTCTAATGTAATATACCTCTTATCAAGTATTTTAGGAGCTTCCATAGTTATAGGTTACGTAATTTAATATTTAACACTGCTCCATTCTAATATAATATACCTCTTATCAAGTATTTTAGCAGCTTCCATAGTTATAGGTTACGTAATTTAATATTTCACAGTGCTCCATTCTTATATAATATACCTATTATCAAGTATTTTAGCAGCTTCCATAGTTATAGGTTACGTAATTTAATATTTAACAGTGATCCATTCTAATATAATATACCTCTTATCAAGTATTTTAGCAGCTTCCATAGTTATAGGTTATGTAATTTAGTATTCAACAGTGATCCATTCTAATATAATATACCTCTTATCAAGTAGTATTTTAGCAGCTTCCGTAGTTATAGGTTACGTAATTTCATATTTAACACTGCTCCATTCTAATATAATATACCTCTTATTAAGTATTTTAGCAGCTTCCGTAGTTATAGGTTACGTAATTTAATATTTAACACTGCTCCATTCTAATATAATATACCTCTTATTAAGTATTTTAGCAGCTTCCATAGTTATAGGTTACGTAATTTAATATTTAACAGTGATCCATTCTAATATAATATACCTCTTATCAAGTATTTTAGCAGCTTCCATAGTTATAGGTTATGTAATTTAGTATTCAACAGTGATCCATTCTAATATAATATACCTCTTATCAAGTAGTAATTTCATATTTAACACTGCTCCATTCTAATATAATATACCTCTTATTAAGTATTTTAGCAGCTTCCGTAGTTATAGGTTACGTAATTTAATATTTAACACTGCTCCATTCTAATATAATATACCTCTTATTAAGTATTTTAGCAGCTTCCATAGTTATAGGTTACGTAATTTAATATTTAACAGTGATCCATTCTAATATAATATACCTCTTATCAAGTATTTTAGCAGCTTCCATAGTTATAGGTTATGTAATTTAGTATTCAACAGTGATCCATTCTAATATAATATACCTCTTATCAAGTAGTATTTTAGCAGCTTCCGTAGTTATAGGTTACTTAATTTCATATTTAACACTGCTCCATTCTAATATAATATACCTCTTATTAAGTATTTTAGCAGCTTCCATAGTTATAGGTTACGTATTTTAATATTTAACAGTGATCCATTCTAATATAATATACCTCTTATCAAGTATTTTAGCAGCTTCCATATTTATAGGTTATGTAATTTAATATTTAACAGTGATCCATTCTAATATAATATACCTCTTATCAAGTATTTTAGCAGCTTCCATATTTATAGGTTATGTATTTTAATATTTAACAGTGATCCATTCTAATATAATATACCTCTTATCAAGTATTTTAGCAGCTTCCATAGTTATAGGTTACGAAATTTAATATTTAATAGTGCTCCATTCTTATATAATATACCTCTTATCAAGTATTTTAGCAGCTTCCATAGTTATAGGTTACGTAATTTAATATTTAACAGTGCTCCATTCTTATATAATATACCTCTTATCAAGTATTTTAGCAGCTTCCACAGTTATAGGTTACGTAATTTAATATTTAACAGTGCTCCATTCTTATAGAATATAACTCTTATCAAGTATTTTAGCAGCTTCCATAGTTATAGGTTACGTAATTTAATATTTAACAGTGCTCCATTCTTATATAATATACCTCTTGTCAAGTATTTTAGCAGCTTCCATAGTTATAGGTTACGTAATTTAATATTTAACAGTTATCCATTCTAATATAATATACCTCTTATCAAGTATTTTAGCAGCTTCCATAGTTATAGGTTACGTAATTTAATATTTAACAGTGCTCCATTCTAATATAATATAACTCTTATTAAGTATTTTAGCAGCTTCCGTCGTTATAGGTTACGTAATTTAATATTTAACACTGCTCCATTCTAATATAATATAACTCTTATTAAGTATTTTAGCAGCTTCCGTAGTTATAGGTTACGTAATTTAATATTTAACACTGCTCCATTCTAATATAATATACCTATTATCAAGTATTTTAGCAGCTTTCATACTATTAGGTTACGTAATTTAATATTTAACAGTGATCCATTCTAATATAATATATAGCCTAGGAATGGAAAATGAATGAAAATAGCCTGGTAGTAAGCTTGCTAAAAGTTGGACTGAACCAACAATCTAAATATAAAAATAACAGGCTACTTTAAGTCTTCATGTTTTAAAAGTTTAAGATAACCTAAATTAACATATCTTGATTTATGTCAGTTTATTAATTTTTTTCACACCACATCAGATTGTACAAAGAATACGTTTATAGTATATGCATGTCGTTAGCTTTAATCAAGTGAAAAATTATCAAAACACGTTTTATCTCTGTCCTTTTCTGTACAGTAAAATCGCTTATCTCTTCTAATAAATGTACACTGTGAACTGCTGCAATGGAAGCAAAGATATGAATTTGTTTACTTTGAAGTGTAGGCGTGTCCAAGCATAAGAGTGCATCTTCGTTATTTCGTGCCACGTCTCTTCGAAACTCAATTCACGCAAATTCAGATTGGCTCATGAATACAGATAGAGTTTTTTATTCCTTCAATAATAAATTGAACAATTTTTTATTTGTTATTTCAAGAGAAAATAGTATAAAGTCACTTCATTCTGTCTTTGTTTGACTTAATGAAGTCACATAATTTACTTAGTGTAAACTTTTTCAGTAATGTGTTATTTGTCTAACGTTTCATGCATTTCTATATACATTTAACAGTGTTCAACTGTTACACCAATTGAGACTAGCTACACCAATTGAGACTAGCTACACCAATTGAGAGGATTTAGACGTCTCTCGCGGTACCCGAGTCCAACAAACACTTACACTTACATTTCATTTTTACAAGTTTAATACGTGAGCCTTACTTTATGTTACTCAAACCTGTTAAAATATAATTTAAAAATACTAATTGTACATAAATATCTAAACTTTGTTACCAACATAATTAGAGGAGTAAGAATAACATAGCATAAAAAACAATTAACTCTCCGAGTTTGAGTTTGTGAGATTTTGCGAGTGTATTTGTGCATATTACCATTTGTGGTGTCAAATTATTTATACAGACAATTAATGTATACACTTATGACTTTAACACTTTACACTTACATTTAGGGAGACGATAATAGCCTCAATGTGCTTTTCGCCTTAAAATAAATTTAAAAAATGCACTAAATAGATGCTTCTAACACATTTTTATATTCCAAATTAGGAGTAAATACTTGACCAGGAAAGTAAGACATAAAAATGTCTACAATATTTTGTATCGCATTTAAAGCAGAGCAAATATCTGCTGATTACGTTTTATTGCTAAAGAGACTGAATTAAAAAAAAAAATTATATTATGATGATGGTGGAAAATTAGACACCCCATTATAATATAAATATTAAGTGATTATCCCATATAAAAATTAAATAAAAAAAGAAAACATTTAGATTTTTAACAACTAATGTAGTTTATGTTTTAAAGTTGTCGTCTGTCGTTGGTCGTTGTTGTTGTTTATATATATATCACGGATTTATAGACATTTGTAAAAAAAAATTAAATGACTGTAAATAAAGACTAATTGTGGAGAAAACCAAATAGTGGCCGAATTGTGGAAAAAAGCTAACGAAAATGCAGTTAAATCTCTTCAATGGGTTTTCGATGAAATCTGGAGAAAAGAAGATATCCCAGTAGAGTGGAAAACAGCTCTCATCCATCCTATTTACAAAAAAGGCTTAAAAACAGACCCAAACAACTATAGAGGTATATCATTGCTGGATGTAACATATAAGATTCTTTCAAAAGTCCTTTTAATGAGAGCAGAGCCACAATTGGACCCACAATTGGGAGAATACCAGGGAGGTTTTAGAAAAGGTAGATCATGCGTGGAACAAATATTCAATCTTAAAAACATTATGGCATACCAAAAAGTAAGAGCTAAAACGTATGTAATTACTTTTATTGATTTTAAAAAGGCCTACGATTCCATTGATAGAGAATCTCTTATATCCGTACTAGAAGAACTAAATTTGGATAAGAAAACAACTAATATCATAAAAGCAACTATAACAAATACAGTTTCGAAAGTTAAATTTATGGGTGAACTATCGAATTCATTTGAAGTAAAAACGGGAGTCAGGCAGGGGGATGGGCTCTCCCCTTTATTGTTTAATTGTGCACTTGAGAAGGTGGTCAGGGAATGGAAGAAAAATATAAAAAGTGGAATAGGATTGGGTTTACAAAAAGAGGAATCTCAGAATTAGCTGTATTGCATTTGCAGATGATATGGCCTTGTTTGCTGAAACAATGGAGGAAGCAAGGGAGCAGATTCTTGAATTAAAGAAACAAGCAGCTAAAATAGGTCTAAACATATCTTTTGAAAAGACCAAAATCATGACAAACAACAAATACCCAAATAAATACCTTAAAATCCAAGAACAGAAAATAGAAATTGTAAAAGAGTTCAAATATCTTGGTGAATGGATTAGTTGGAATGCAGATGAAGGCAAGGCAATGGAATCCAGGAAAAACAAACTTGAATTGGCCTTCCAATTGACGAAAGAAACATACAATAAGAAATCCCTTTCATGGGGGTCCAAAATTAAACATTATAAAACAGTGATCAAGCCGGAAGCACTGTACGCAGCAGAAACATTAACCATGAATCGCATAGGCCAGATAGAAAAGCTTGAAATAACGGAAAGGAAAATCTTAAGAAAAATTATAGGAACAAAATTTCAGGATAATAAGTTAGTATATATAAGAAATGAAGCTCTCTATAAGAAAATTGAAAAATTGTCAGATACTATGAGAAAAAGGAGAATAAATTTTTATGGCCATCTTCTTAGAATGAACTCCAATAGATTGACAAAACAGGTGTTTGATTTTTTCCATAATCGTAAAACAAAACCGAACTGGTTTAAAGAAATTGAAAAAGACCTAATAGAATTAAAAATTACAGAAAATTCACTGCTTGACCAAACTGCTAAGATAAGTACCAAGGACGAAAGAATAAGATTCCAAGATAAAACCAAAATAAGACCTAAACCTGTCATTTCGGAAGATGAGAGGAAAAGAAGATCGGAAAGAATGAAGAGCTACTGGGAACAAAGAAAAGTACAGCGCGCAAGAAATGATTGATTCAGCGTATCCCAAAGAGGGTGAAACGAAAAGAAGAAGAGACTAATTGTTCGAAATAACTAAAATAATGTTTCCACAAAATCAATCATTTTTTGTAATACTGTTACACTTTGTAAAATTACTTTAATTTTGTTAACAGGGATTTGTCAAAATTTTACGGTTGTGTTAACAATAAGAGCCGTCACTAATATCCTAATAGGGGAGATTATTAAAAGTCCCTGTCGTTATGAAACTCTTTAGTAATAAAGGCGGACAGTAATGTAGTAAAATCTTAAAAATAAAAAATGATAATTATTGGCGCCAGAAGCCAGAAACATTAAGCTGTCTTCGTTTTAAAGTTTACTGACCAGTTTTTGTATTTCATTGTGTAACCTTTCATTACGTAAAACATTATACAGAGTGGTCCACGGGAAACGGACGTTTTTGAATCGCGTTGTACTCGACGACTGGTTGAGGGGGAGACCCGCGGTAGGCATCATTTCATGCCATTTAGTCGCCACTGTGGACAAAAGATCATCGTGTGTTTGAGTACGAAACTTTTGTAAAAAGTGGTGAGTTCGTGGTTAAAACTCAATGATACTTCACTTTCATATCGGGCGCCATGGTGAAATACCGAGTCGCAATACCATTTTAAGGTGGGTGAATGCATTTAGATCTAAGGGATCTGTTATGAAAGCAAAGCCACCTGGCCTCATTCACTCGGCGCGCTCATCACAAAACATGGATAGAGTGAGAGAGGTGATTCAGCACAGTCCCGGCCACTACGGAACTTGGAGGATTTAGGGTTACACCCATGTGAAATTATGATTGCACAGGAGTTAAATGCTGCAGATCATCAACAACGCCTCACGTTTGCTGAGACAATGTTAAACATGTTTGAAGGGAATGAGGAATTGACAGTTTTGATGAGGGATGAAGCTCATTTCCATTTGAATGGGGTTGTTGATAAACAGTACTACCGTTATTGGGCTTTGGAAAATCCACGTGTGCTACAGCAGAGACCGTTTGGTGCGCTGTAGGAAAGTGTGGGATTTCTGGACCGTTTTTCTTTGAAGAGAACGAAATTACTGTTACTGTGATTTATAATCGATAATAGACATTTTTAGGCCAGAACTTGAAAGACGAGAAATCAACATGGATCACGTATGGTTCTAGCAAGACTGAGCTACTGCTCATACTGTCCGAGCTTATATAGCTGCAGTTCGAGCGTTGTTCCCTGAGCGAGTGATCTCACGGTTTGGTGATGTTGCGTGGTCTCCACACTCACCCGACCTATCCGTGTGTGATTTCTTCCAGTGGGGTTACCTTAGGGCACATGTTTACAAAAAAAAAAAAAAAACAATATACTCTGGAAGAATTGAAGGCTGTAATAAGAAACCAGACTGAGCTAATCAACGAATAATTATTAGGCAGAATGGAAGCAAATTTTTGAGAAAGACTGGAGATGTGTGTTCGTCACAGCGACCGTCATTTGGGTGATGTAAGTTTTAAAAATTGAAATAACGTAATTTTTCTTTTAAATTGCATAACTCTACCTTCATTTCTGCGTAAATAAAAATTACCTGTGTTTAGAACTAACGGAGCAGTGATTTTTTTAAAATCATCCGTTTCCCGTGGACGACACTGTATAATAGGTTCACGTTATAATATATAATACAGGTGTTTCCAAATGAATATTGAGGTTTTAATGCTATGTAATTTTTATTAAAATGAAAAAGCATCCCTTGTTACGGCACATGTAGGTTTGTAAATCTCAAATGGGGTAACTTCCAAAGAAAGAAATTTCATGGGTCAGATTGGGTGAAGGTGGAGACAAGCCCGTCACCAAGCGTAAGGAGGCGCATTAACCTGTCGCCAAATAAAGAACTACAAGCACAACAAGTCAGAGTTGTTTCAATCAAAAGATCAGCCAAGCCAGTAAATTTGTCATTGCATCTGATGGGGATTTTCTGATCTCCTGATAAGTACGTTACAAGTACAGGTTCTTACTTTTTCGTTTGCACAAAATGTTGATTCGTCACAAATATGACACTATGAATTAAGTATTCATTTTCATGCAGCATAATTTGTAAGGCAAACCATGTAACAGCTATAAATGAAATGGATGCAGTTTTAAGTGTTCTCTTAAAACCCTGCACACAGCGTACGGCTAGTTTTAATGGAGATTTTTTTAGGCTACACAAACGACTCTCTTTGAACAAACTCTGACAGCAGCGCTTTCAAGTGTAAGAAACAGGAAACAGTTTATTAGCTCATGTTTAATAAATATTACACAGTTTTAAAACAATCTTGTATATTCATTTAGAAACACATACGTAACGGTTTTATTTTCGCAAATGAGCTTAAATAATTCAAGTGGACGGAAATAAAGTATCCACGTAATTGTTACGCAGGCCTGTAAATGTTACCCGAATTACAACTTGTAACAACTTCGCTATTCTAAACAGGCTGCAGGACTTTGTGTTGAATCTTAAATGACGCCAACTTTGGCTGCCAAGTAACTTGAGCTTATGGTAATCGCTTGGTTTTACAAATAAAAACAATGGCGGCACGGAGCTGTCTCACTGTCCAAATGGAAACAAACGTAAGCAATCACTGTACAATTTAATTGCGCACGTACTTTTGTACTTTCCAATAAGAATACGAAAGCGGCGACTCCGACATTCGTAAATTTTTTACCTTAAAAACAATCATTGGGACTGTCGGCAGAAGCGTTAGCTTCTTAAATATATATATATATAGCCTATATATATATATATATATATATATATATATATATATATATATATATATATATATTAATAAAGAATTAAAAATTGAAGGGCACTGGAAACCAGTTCGACTTGGAAGACGTAAGAACAACACAGAAATCGCGTGCCTAGCTTTTGCAGATGACCTGGCCATACTCACAGATAATGAAACAACAGGGATTAAACAGATAGAAGTCCTAAAGGAATATGCAGAGAGAGTCGGTCTACAGATCTCGTTTAAAAAAGCCGAATTCTTCTGTACAAAATTAAATATTCAAGAACTAAACACAAAATATGGTAAGATAAACAGAGTCAAGCACTTCAAATATCTGGGAGAAATTCTTGAACCCACAGGTGGCGAGAAGGCTGCGCAAAAGGTTCGGCTACTGAGAATGAAGAGGGCTCTTGGTATAACGCGTGATATCTACAATAAGAGATGTATGTCGACGCACACAAAAATCAGACACTACAACACAGTCATAAAACCGGAGGTATTATATGCAAGCGAGACGCTAGCACTCCACACAAAAGCTACCATGGAGGATATTTTGAAGGAAGAACGCAAAATCTTGAGGAAGATCCTTGGACCGAGATTAACAGAAGATGGATACAGGTTGCACTCCCGGAAGACCACAGAGAAGATATCGAACCTGGCAGCAGATATCAGAAGGAGGCTTCGGTTCTATGGACACATCAGTAGACTCCCAACAACGAGACTTGCCAACTGAATTCTTAAGCATATACAAGGTGTCAAATCAACAACGTCGTGGATTGCACAAGTCAGAATAGACCTACATGACGCAGGAATAGACTCAACAGATGTTGAAGATAGACACGCATACAGGAGATAGATGCTCGGTTGGAAGGTCTCATAGAATGAAATCCCAAAGAGAGCAGGGGTAAAATGGACGGAGGAGCGGAAGAGGATCCATGGGGACAGGATGAGGGAGGTGTGGAGGATTAGAAGGAACAAGACATGAGTCGGAGTGCTTTGCGTGATCCAACAGGGTCTATGCGCAGATAATAATAATAATAATAATAATAATATATATATATATATATATATATATATATATGTGTGTGTGTGTGTGTGTGTGTGTAAAAACCCCGCAGAGGTGCAGACTAGCTGCACCTATAAAGGAGATTTAGACGTCCCTCGCGGTACCCGAGTTTAACACACATTTACACTTACAACACTACACTTACGACTAAGACTTTACACTCATACTTAAATTTAGGGAGGCGATAATAGCCTCAATCTGCTTTTCGCCTCAAAATAATCAAAACTATATATATAAAACGTCTCGAGAATATAAGGAAAATAAAATCAAACGCACTTGTTATTACTGAATATAAACCGTACACCATTGAACTGTTGCTGCTGGCAATATACACAATGTACAACATTACATGCGCTCGTGACGAGAACATGAGAAGAAGAAAAGTGGAAAGAAAGAAAGAGAGAGAAAAGAAAGAGATAGAGAGAAGCATGCACGTTGTATGTACATACAGGCACAAAATATACATACGCGCGCGACCAACTCAGTCGGAACCGGCAGACGAAAGAATGAAGAGCTGAGAACTGGAGGGGGTCTGTGTAATACTTCCCCTACTCGCGTTACTTACGCTTCATAAGCCTACTCGATGAAACCGAATCACTCCATGGTGACAAATACAAAGTGCATAACGCTGTATAAGAACGCTTCAAAATCTGATTTAATCGTCGTAACAAACATTACAATCTGCATACATTACTTTAAATTTGTCAGTTTCTAGTTTATTAATAATTTCTACAGATTCTAATGGAAATTTCTAAGTAAAACAAGTAATAAAAAAAGGAGTCAATTCCTACTTAGGTCATGCGCTTCCATCACGTCAGCGAGACAGCTGCGTGCAGCGATTCCTAAAACCAACATAGGGTAGAACATAAGTGTTATTTAAATCGAATCCTATCGTATAGTTTGTGCAAATATGCGATATTAATATTTGACAAAAAACTATTGCATCAAGTGTCATCCACTATAAGTTTTAATAGATGTATTTGAACTTGAGTGGATGAATAATAGTAGGAATTACCTAAAGAAATCCTATCATATAGGCTGTACAAATATGCGATATTAATATTTGACAAAAAACTGTATTAACATCGTGACATCCACTACAAGTTAAAAAAAATATTTTAAATAGAAAGTATTTTATTAACGATTGCAAATTTGAATATATATATATATATATATATATATATATATATATATATATATATATATATATATATATATATATATATATATATATATATATATATATATATATTTTTTTTTTTTTTTTTGGTATTTAACGTCCGACTATTGTGCACACTTGGGCTAATGCAGACGATGGGATGATTTTTAGCGTATGAAAATGCCAAGCCTAGGCCGGGAATCGAACCCGGGTCCTCGGGGTGAAAGCCCAGTACGCTACCAACTAGGCCACCGAGGCGGAATTACACACAAGATATATAGATTGGAAGAATGTGAACTAATAGTAGGAATTGAAAGAGATGTTCAGAAACAAAAATGTTTGAAAAATTATAATTTTATTTTAAAACTTTTCAGACCAATATTTTGAAAGGGTTTTACTGGGTAGCTACCTTGTCTAAGCTATTATCAAAATCAATTTACACACACACACACACACACACACACACATTTTAGAAATAAAAAAGAAACGGAATTGACAAGGTTTTGAGGGAAATCATTATGTTATTAGAAAGGCAATAATGATAAGTAGCGATCATACCTAGAAGTGATTGTTCAATCCTTTAATCAAAAAAAGAGCGGATATCAGAAAATTAAATTTTACATCATGGGTCAGCATTTCCAAGAAATTAAAATTGACCGTACTGTGCAGATAGTGGAGACACTTGCAGACAACCAACTAAACATCTTCTGAACACTGTTGAAGGCCCACATTCTTCTATTAGGAAATATAGAAAAAATATCCTGTTCAAAATAGCGTTAAGATTACTTAAGTAAGTAAAGTGTAAAAACATAAAACTATCTCCCATTTAAATGCAAGAGCTAAAGAAAGCAATTGTTCAAAGTTTAGCAGCAGTTGGCATTAATAAATGTCAGCTGTCAAGGAGATATTTCCAATGTTTGTACAGGAACACAATGCTGTACAATGAAAAATGAGGTTTTGCTGGTCTAGTGGCAAATTAGCTGTTGAATCTGTCATCCTTGTCCTGACTTCTATATCACTTTTTGAAGTGCTACTTCAACTACACACACACACACACACACACACGCGCGCGCGCGCGCACGCACAAACACACACACACACACACACACACACACACACACACACACACACACACACACACACACACACACACACACACACACACACACACACACACACACACACACACACACAACACACACACACACACACACACACACACACACACACACACACACACACACACACACACACACACACACACACACACACACACACACACACACACACACACACACACACACACACACACACACACACACACACACACACACACACACACACACACACACACACACACACACACACACACACACACACACACACACACACACACACACACACACACACACACACACACACACACACACACACACACACACACACACACACACACACACACACACACACACACACACACACACACACACACACACACACACACACACACACACACACACACACACACACACACACACACACACACACACACACACACACACACACACACACACACACACACACACACACACACACACACACACACACACACACACACACACACACACACACACACACACACACACACACACACACACACACACACACACACACACACACACACACACACACACACACACACACACACACACACACACACACACACACACACACACACACACACACACACACACACACACACACACACACACACACACACACACACACACACACACACACACACACACACACACACACACACACACACACACACACACACACACACACACACACACACACACACACACACACACACACACACACACACACACACACACACACACACACACACACACACACACACACACACACACACACACACACACACACACACACACACACACACACACAGTCGGCCTCGGATATAACGCGGTTAAAGGGACGAAACGTATATGTGCGTTTTAAAACAGATAGCGTTGTAAACCAAGTTTGTAAACGGCGGCAATACTGTATGTAGTGAAAGAAAAGCATACTTTGTACTGTATACATAATTAATGGCTATTTTATTACAATTTATTATACATATTACATATTTTAAAATATATTTTAGTTAAAACTAATAGAAAATAAGTACTGTACAGTCTAGTATGTATACATGCAACGCAGTGCGTACACTGTTGTCAGGGTTCGTGAGATTGAAGTCCCCCCCCACCCCCACTAAGGCGTACAGAGGGAACGACACAATTTACATTGTTCAGCCTGCAATAAAATTCTAATAAAGGGACCGTTTCTATTATCAACCTTTATTCTAAAAATAGAACACAAATTGTGTTTCAATTGAGAGTGACTGTAGGTCAGTAGCTTAGAAAACTGCTAAGAGCAATAGTGGGACAGAGAGAAAAAAATGTGCGAGTGAGAGGTCGTGTCCCCACTCTGTCAACATTTCCTTCACTATCGCTGAGTAGTAACAGTTTGTAGACTCAGATTGGCAGACTCTGAGTCCCTGAATTGTTGGAGGGAGCTGGAGGGGAATTCTCCTACATGCATGAGAAATGCTCTCGCAGGCCGTTTACAAAATGGCTGAACTATAACAGCAGCGTGACAGCGTTGTATCCGAGTTCACAAAGCGTTGTAACCGAGCCTAGAATACACGTACACTTAATACAGAATATTGGGAACTTTATGAAAACAGCGTTATAACCGAGTTAGCGTTCTAACCGAGGGCGTTATAACCAAGGTGTGTGTGTGTGTGTGTGTGTGAGAGAGAGAGAGAGAGAGAGAGAGAGAGACCAACATCACTGAAGGTTTGCCACTGGACAATAATTCATAATTAATAATGTCATTTTTCAT